>VUQI01046885.1:16407-37074 GCA_015106735.1 Paratilapia polleni | reverse complement strand
ACACCCTCTCTACTTTTAAGATTAGGCTTAAAACTTTCCTTTTTGATAGAGTTTATAGTTAGGGCTGGATCAGGTGACCCTGAACCATCCCTTAGTTAAGCTGCAATAGGCTTAGGCTGCTGGGGGGTTCCCATGATGCACTGAGCACTTCCTCTTCCTCACTTTCTTTCACTCTCCATGTATGTATACACCACTTGCATTTAATCATTAGCTATTATTAACCCTGTCTCTCTCCCATAGGTGTCCCTTTAGTGTCCTGTCTCCCTCTGCTCTCGTCTGTTTCCCCTCACCCCCAACCGGTCGCGGCAGATGGCTGCCCCTCCCTGAGCCTGGTTCTGCTGGAGGTTTCTTCCTGTTAAAAGGGAGTTTTTCCTTCCCACTGTTGCCAAGTGCTTGCTCATAGGGGGTTGTCTGATTGTTGGGGTTTTCTGTCTAATATTGTAGGGTCTTTACCCTAAAATATAAAGCGCCTCGAGGCAACCGTTGTTGTGATTTGGCGCTATATAAATAAAACTGAATTGAATTGAATTATAGTTACACAGTAAATAAGCAACTGGTGAATACTAATCTAGGTATAAAAACTGGAAACAGCAGGGGAACAGCTAGCCTGGATCTGCCCAAAAGAAGGTTGCTAATTAACACAATCTCTGTAACCACAATGTATAAAAATGCTGATTTATGGGGGGTTGTTTAGGAAACTAAATAACTGGTACAAGTTAATCTTGGTTTCACCTGTCCAAAGATTTTTTTTTTTTTTTCCAGAACTGTGCAGATGTTTTCTGGCAAAATCTAATCTGCCCTTCCTTTTCTTGAGTGTAACCAGTGGTTTGCACCTTGTTGTAAACCCTGTGCACTTCCATTCATGAAGGTGTCTCCTGGTTGAAGACTTTGATAATGATACGCCTACCCCCTCAAGAGGAAGGAAAGAATTCTGCAATCATCCACTTTAGCTGTCTTCTGTGGTCTTCCAGGCCTTTCAGTGTTGCTTCACTCTTTTTGATGATGTACCAAATTGCTGATTTGGCCACAACTAAAGTTTTTGCCTCTGCCTGAGAGGTTTATTTTGCTTTTTAAGCCTAAAAATGACCTCCTTCACTTGCATCGACATCCCTCTGGGTGTCCAAAATGGAAAAAGCCATACGAGCATTACAGGCAAAGCATACTAGCAACCACTGCTATCTCTAGCTACATATTGACCAGGTACAAGTAAGAGCACTACTGATGTACTCATCTAAGTCTCACTATGAATGCACATATTTCCCAAAATCCATGCACACAAGGAGGAGAAACAAGAAGTACTGACAGGAGGAGGAAGTGAAGAGGAGTGTGACACACTTTAACCTTTCATGCATTCATGCATAGAGGGGACAGAATGAAAAGAAGGAATGAATGTGTTAAAGAAGAGTGAAAACTTAATCACTACCACATTGCATGTAACACAGATGTTGGGGACAAAATAAATGAAGACAAGACAGTGACAGTGAAGCTACTGAGAATACCAGTAAACACGGTAAACATTTAAAACAAGAAATAAGACTCTTCAAAAAGAAAGGGCTAAGAGAAGAAAGACAGACAGAGAGGAGGGATAGAAAAACAGAAAAAAAAAATTTGGTTCGTACCCACAAATCTCAATCAAGTTAACCACCGCCTTGATTGCTCGAGTGAGACTGAGCCTTGCTTTGCAGCAAAACAAACACGTAAGCATGTCTTAACATAGCTGAGCCCAGCCACCCCGAACCTTGCCTGGCACTCATCAAGGCTTTGGCTCACAATAACAGTTTCTCTCCAGGGGTGTATAAAGAGAAAAGAACAGGAGAGGAGGAGGAGAAGGAGAAGAAATACAGGGGAAAAAAGTGAAGTAAGAAAAAAACAATCAAATTCCACAACAAAGGAAAGGAGACAAAGGCAGAAAGTTAAAATTCCTCTATAAGAAATAGGAAATAATTCATTCAGGAGAACTTCCATCCTTCTTTTGCTTTATTTTTCCTCCCTCACTAGCTTTTTTTTGTTTTTAGAATAAAGTAACTCCTACTCCTCTCCTGCAATTTTCCGCTCGATTGCTCCTTAATTCGAGAATTTGTTTGTTGTGCCATTGGAAGCATTGTTGATTCATGCACATTTGATTTGGAAATGTCACTCATTATACTTACTTCCTCTCAGCTTACTCTGTCTTTCCCTCACTTTGCTCCCTCTTTTGACACAGTCCGCTCACAAATACCAACAACACTTTCACTCTTTGATTGGCTTATTCAAAACCTTTTAGTTGGATTTTCATTCTTTTAACTTTTTCTTTTTGCCATTTATTTATTTATTTTTTTCATCACAACATAATTTGGTGGAACAAATTATAGATGGATGAGATAGCGATGGAGTGCAGGTTGTGTGAGAAGAACACAAAATTGGGGGGGGGTCCTCATCGGCAATACACCAATCTTCTAGGTTGCCATGGCAACACAGGATTTAGATACTGTCAGATGAGAGGATGAGGGAAAAAAAGAGGAATTGGATTAAGGTTATAGAAGAAGAAATGTCTGATGTTCAACTGTCAAGTTGTTTTAATATTTAAAATAATGGCACTGATGTTTATTGATTTTCATTGAATGACAACAGCGGTTAAAAAAAAAAAGAGAGAGAGAGAACTTCGCACATTTAATCATCCTTAGTCTTATGATCAGCTACTGTCTAGTCAGTAGAACACTGTTCATACCACAGAGTCAGGCGCGAGAAACAGCCACCTTTCAACCCTGTGTAAACGCTTCTATCTGGCGTCTGATCAGTGTCTGAAAATGAGTCTTATCCAATCCCGTCTACTGTGTGTGAGAGCATTAAAGCCCTGAGTGAAATGAGTGAAATGTCTGCCATCAGGAGAGCTGATTTCACTCTCATGTTTAACACTGCTATTTGTATTCAGGAGAAAGCTAGAGCATAAAAGGAGACAAAAAAGGGATTGTCGGGTGTCTAAATTAAGGGTGCAAGCATATGAGAACACAAATAACCATCCCTGATGGCATGCCATCCCATTTCCACTTTAACAGTAACTAAAGAGGTAATACCACAAGGTGAGGTAAGAAAAGGAGGCAAATCTCTGGAGTCTTTTCCCTTTCTTTAACAACATATACAGTGGGTTCAGAAAGTATTCAGACCCCCTTCACTATTTTCTGTTTTGTTATGTTGCAGCATGATGCTACAATCATTTAAATTCTTTTTTTCCTCAATCACCACTCAGTACCCCATAATGACAGATTTTTTTAAATAAATTTATTAAAAAGAAAAAACTGAAATATCACATGTACATAAGTATTCAGACCCTTTACTTAGTTGAAGCAGCTATGGCAGCAATTATAGCCTCGAGTCTTTTTGATTATGACGCAACAAGCTTTGCACACCTGGATTGGGGGATTTTCTGCCATTCTACTATGGAAATCCTCTCAAGCTCAGTCAGGTTGGATGGGGACTGTTGGTAGACAGCCATTTTCAGGTCTCTACAGAGATGTTCGATAGGGTTCAAGTCAGGGCTCTGGCTGGGCCACTCTAGTATGGAGGGTCACTGGAGGGTCACTGTCATGTTGGGCGGTGAACCTTCGGCCCAGTCTGAGGTCCTGAGCACTGTGGAACAGGTTTTCATTGAGGATATCTCTGTACTTTGCTCCATTCAGCTGCATTCCCTCAAACCTGACCAGTCTCTCAGTCCCTGCTGCTGAAAAACACCCCCACAGCATGATGCTGCCACCACCATGCTTCACTGTTGGGTTGGTATTGGGTAGCGGTGCCTGGTTTCCTCCAGACATAACGTTTAGAACTGAGGCCAAACAGTTCAATCTTCAGACCAGAGAATCTTGTTCGTCACAGTCTGAGAGTCCTTCAGGTGCTTTTTTGCAAAGTGGGTTTTCATGTCCTTTGCACTGAGGAGAGGCGTCCGTCTTGCCACTCTGCCATAAAGCCAGGATCAGTGGAGGGCTGCAGTGATGGTTGTCCTTCTGGAACTTAGTCCCATCTCCACACAGGATCTCTGGAGCTCAGTCAGAGTGACCTTCAGGTTCTTGGTCACCTCTCACTAAGGCCCTTCTCCCCCACCAGCTCAGTTTGGCCAGGCAACCAGCTCTTGGAAGAGTCCTGGTTGTGCCAAACATCTTCCATTTGAGAATTATGGAAGCCACTGTGCTCTTGGAAACCTTCAGTGCAGCAGAATTATTTTGTAGCCTTCCCCAGATCTGTGCATTACAACAACCCAGTCTTTGAGCTCTGTAGGCAGTTCCCTTGACCTCGTGGCTTGGTTTTTGCTCTGATATGCATTGTCAGCTGTGAGGCCTTCTATAGAGAGGTGTGTGTCTTTCCAAATCAGGTTCAGTCAATTTACTTTACCACAGGTGGACTCCAATCAAGGTGTAGAAACATCTCAGCAACGATCAAGAGAAATGGGAGGCACCTGAGCTAAATTTCAAGTGTTTTTGCAAAAGGTCTGAATACTTACGTAAATGTGATTTTTTTTTTCTTTTAATAAATTTACAAAAGATCCTAAAATTCTGTTTTCAATTTGTCATTATGGGGTACTGAGTGTAGATTAATCAGAAAAAAAAGAATTTAAATGATTGTAGCGTCAGGCTGCAACATAACAAAACTGAAAAAAGTGAAGGGGTCTGAATACTTTCTGAACCCACTGTATTTCATACAGTGAGCACAGAAGGTGAAGAAAAATAAGGATAAGAAAAAGATGGGGTGACTGAGCATCAAAGTGGAGAGGAGGTGGAGAGAGATGGGCCCTGGAGAGGAGAAGGATAAGCCTAGCCTACAGGAAGAGCTGTACTTGTTGGGGCATTGAGAGCGCAACTAATGGATATGGCAGCTAAGAGAAGGATGATGAATGACTCTGTGCATATGTAGGTGTGCGTGCCACTGTAAGAATGTTTACACTTTTGCGCATAAAAGACAAAGCATAGTTGATGTGTGTGTGTGTGTGTGTGTGTGTGTGTGTGTGTCAGTGCAGATGATGGTTTCTCTTGTGGAGCATGTGGTCGGTGGTTTCTTGGGCAGACGAGGTGACAGGAGAGGTCTCTCTGTCCACATGCCACTGTCAGCCGATCTGTCTATCCCTTTTTTCTTTCCTGCTGTCTTTCTCACTCCAATGATCATCTTCCTCAATACACCAAATTCTGACATTTTAAATCCTCATAGTTTAAGACTTCTTTTTAAAATGACTTATACAATTAGTCATTGAATACTATGGCAGCTAATTAATTTTATGTCAATCAACTGATAAACTGATCTAAGCTGATTTATTCAGCTCCACTGTGGACATGTAGGTCTTACTCTAGTTCATGCTATGCCTCAAAACATATTCTCCTATCATTCACCAATGTTACTGAGTTTATATGTTTACTTGCTTCCTGCTTTCCTCGTTTTTTTTTTTCCTCTCTTTCATCCCTGCAGGCCTTTCCTGTTTATCCATCCGTTGCCCCTCTGGCCTCTCTCAGCTCAGAGTGTGCTAGCCAGCGCTCTCCCTGTGCCTTGCAGATGGGTGCACTAATCCGCTAACGTTAGCTCCATGAGCCGTGAAGGCTAGGCCCGTGTCTTGTTTTGGATGGGCACGGAGGCTGCGGTTTAGCTTGCTAGTGTTTGGGATTCTGCACAGCTCAGGTTGAGGGAAGAGATAAAGACGAAAGTAATTGGATAAAGGTTGACCAATTAATAAAGGCCGGTGATTTGGACTGGCCGACCAGGGGGGACTTTAATCTGCATAGAGATAACAGGGAAAGTCAGACCACAACATAAGGAGATAGGGTGGAATTGTGCATGTCTATGCATGTCTGCATTTATGTGTGTGAGGCATCAATCAGACAAAGCACAGGCATGAATGTCAGTCACTTGGGAGTGCAGTGGATTTACATGCACAAGTCCAGAGAGAAGATACGCATTTCAGTGTATTTTTCTGTGTCTGTTAATATATACAGGACTGTGTTTAGTGTGTGTGAGACAAAGAAACAAGAAAACCACCCTGAAAACATAACACGACTCTGCATCTATCACTAATATCCTTGTGTATACTCCAGCAGTTTACAAACACTTGTTATGCCTTGCATGATGCCTGCTGTAGCTGCCAGTAGGCACGATTGATATTAGCTTTTATGCTAATGCAGCATTTGGCTATGTAAGAACAAGGCAGTATTTCCGTAGACACTCATTCATCCCAGCCTGCTTATGGCCTTATGGGCCACGACAGAATTATTGCTGCACAGTACACAAGCTGTTGTCACTGTGCCAAAAGCCACTATTACACATACAAACAGCAGACACACAAAGTAGGATGACATGAAGGGAAAGCCACAGAGGGTGCACAGGTAAAGGTAAAACCGGGACACTATATGTGTCAAATCTATAGCTAATAAAACATCCATTCAGCAAAACATGCTGCAACAATAACTGCAAAGTGACAGCAATATGTGCTAATGTGCACCATGAATCTTACCTCAGAGTTTTTGACACGTCCCTCCTGGAAAGAGCAGTCAAGGGCGTTCTGGGTGCACATGTGGCGATACTTGCACCAATGGCATGGGAAGGAGCCATTTACACAAGAAAGACAGCTAAAATGGAGAGAGATGAAAGGAGACAGGAAGTTAGCAGGGTCACCTGACTTCAGTCTAAGTCACTACACTGCATTACAGAATCATTTGTCATGGCACAGTAACAGAAAAAGTGAGACTGATCATTTTCTATCTATAAACTGATTAAACTTGCTGGAAGCAGACTGCATTTTATTTTGATCTCTCTTTACCACGTCATGTCTTCATTAAGCAAGTTCAGTGAAATAAGGAATGTGGCCGCAATCCCAAGTTCTTAGGGCCAGTTTTAGCTCGCATATGGAGTGGACTATGTTTGGGATGTGCTCTCTGTCACTTCTTTTGCAAGTCTGAAGGAAAATAAATAAATAAATCATGGCAGGGGAAAAAAAACAGCACAGTGAAAATAAAGTGTAAAATAAGGCTGGGATTTGGAAACAGTAGTACTGGGAACACTACACTGACTGATATACCAACATCTATATTGATATAAATTAATATATTGTTATTAAAATTTTTATTCTTAATTGGATAAGCAGAAGAAAATGGATGGATGGAATTATTTCTCAAAAAACTTATTTCAGCTGTCTAAATGTCTGCCTAAAGTCTAATTTTTGCCACCCTGTCTTGTCTTTTTTTTCTTCCTTCCATCTTCCACCCTATCTATCAAATGTCTGAATCTCTTCCTCCCCCTTCCTTCCCTCATTCATCACTCCCCACTTGATTGTAACTGTCCATTGCCGGCTGCTTCTATATGTTCAATAATCTCCCTCAGAACTGGCCTCTCTGCATACATTTCCCATTCTTACATCTCCACTGCTTTATTCTGTCTGTCCATTGAACTCTAAGTATTTCTTTCTATCACTCCATCTCTGCCTCCCTCACTTTTTCCATCTCTTTCATTCACCCTCTCCCCCCTTCTTTGTCTAAAGCCCTCTTTCATCCGTGGGACTAAGAGTGCTTCACCATTTTGAATTCACCTGCTTTAACTGAGGCGAGGTGAAGATAGACAGGCTGAAAGACGAGAGAAAGGAGTGAGGGAAAGAGAGAGAGAGATCAAAAGCAGGTGGATTTCCCTGACAGAGATGTAGACGCCAGGTATCGTGGGAGAGACGGGGGGGAAAGGGGGAGGGAGGAAACATTAGGTTGGAAGTTGGGAAGCGGTTATGAGTGTGTATTCACCATCTAAAGGGACCTGTAAGGGACAGCAAGACAGGTTTAAGTGCACAGTTTATCAACAAGGCTTCATGTTATTGGTGCTCTCTTTGCCCTCGAGAGATGCTTAGCCACTTGGTATCTCATTTATGTGTACTGCATAATCTAATGTAACCATTATGAGTTAGTAAATAAAATTGTTTCATTTTATTAGAGAGCTTACTAAAGCCTTTTGTCTTCAACATGAGGTTAGTTAGAGAATTTATTCTCTGACTCATTTCAGCTGCTGAGGTTAGTGTGAGCATATGGTTTATTGGAAATACAATAAAATACTACATTTAATAGAGGTAAGCTAAGAAAGCCAGCAGGGTGATTCGTATTCAGCCACATGTACCAGGTATAAATTTGTGCCTCTCCCTGAATGACTCCTGACAAGCTCTCAAGTGTGTTTTAACCCTGTGTAAAATGCAAGCTAACCTTCCCCTCAGCAAATGAAAAATGAGGGCTTTAACTTGTGAGCACTGAGATGGAGCCCATATATGAATCCATCAAACCCTGATGTGGATTCATTTGGATCAATTAGGGCCACTCGTTTGTTAGGTGCACATTTTAAGCGATCGTTTCCAGCCCAGGCCCCTCCTTTTGAGCAACATCAGACGCTGGAGCTTAATTCAATCCCACTGCCTCTTTAATTGACCAATTTAGCATTGTGCTGACAGAAGCTGTCCATTTAGAATGAAAGATGTGCAGCTAAGGAAATAACAGGCCTCTTAATACCACACAAGAGCAAATAGGAGATTTGTCAATGTTGCCAACAAATGGAGGGAAAACGATTAGGCTACGCGAGGTTAGCATACAGTGCTGAGAGTCAAAGAGCAGGACTGGGATTTTAGCTTAATACTGTGTCCCAAGGGAAGCTGTAAGAAACAGAAGAAGGGTTGTCAATACTGAACAAAAGACCAGATGACATTATTGATGCAAGACAAATGAACGCAAGGTAAGTTAGTCACGCTCATTGTGTAGCTTGTTAGTGTTTGTTCTCTTGCTAACAATTACTATTTTGAATGTCAAAGAATCCTCTTTTTTGTGTCCAGGGCCCAACAGTGGATCGGTATTCATCAAAATACAGTACAGCACCAACTTAACACAGCAGGCAACCAGAAGCAGACATTGAACAGTACCATGTGTGGTTAGTAGTTCACACCAGTCAACACATCTGTCACTAAGCCCCAATAATAACCCTTTATATCTGATTTTTTTTTTTAAATCTTTTATTCATGTCAAATCAACCTTGTTAGTGCACCAGTGACTTTGAAATAACGAGCAAAATATCAGCAGGTAACCACTGCCAACTTTTAGCGACTTTTATGATAACGCCCTTTGAAAGGAAAGACGGTGCCGTTATGTGTGCCACCCAAGGCCAGCAGTAGGCCCTATCTGACACCCCCCCGCTCACTATTTGGTTCCTCGAAGTAACCAGGGCCCCCTGTAATGAGCTGCCTTAGGATTTCAGGGTCTCTATTTTAGCCTGGGTGCGCACGTTTTTAGGAAAAAGCCCACCCAGGGCTATTTGTGGACGTTCAATTCACTTGTCCAGGGGTGGGCTCCTTTCTTCTGACCCCCTAGTATCCTTATTGCGCCTTCCTGTCACTCCCCATCGCCTGTAGCCACTCAGAAGCTTTGAGCGGCTGGAGACACGCTGCCCGTATGTCCACGCTCATAATGCTAATTTAATCCGTTCATATTCAGATGCTAATGGAGATACGCTAGCTTTGGAGCAGCAGTGTTTTTCCAAGGCCAAACACAATAGACCAATTTCCTCCTCTCTCTGCTCTTTGGTCAGTTTGGAGTGTTAAATACAATCCGCTCTTCTAGTGAGGTCCGTTTGACACTTGTGCACTTGGCAAAATGAGTTATTTATTGGCTACTATTCATTTCAAAGAAGTGGAGGTGAATAATTTAACGGTCCACTGGAATAGTCTGTCCCATCATTACTGGATCCCTTTAAAATTTGAGAGGAATTGATAAAACACGCAGGGACTAGTGTTTATGCACATAATTCTATTAGTGCATGTCTGAGTATTTACAAGAAAACAAAGCAATCTACATGGGCCATTCATTTTATAATTATTCCAAACGTTTCTAGCTTTACTCTTCAACTGTTTTCTCCATCAAAAGCTGTGCCCTTTCATGTCATGAAATTCAATGCATTTTTCTTTTCTCCAAAGAGCACCCTCAATGAGACAACAAATGACCCGGACACTAGCCAAGGCACATTAACCATATCGAGAAAAGGTGCTTCACGCAGCCTAATACGGACATCCAAACCCTAATTCATTTACAGACTATACCCTCTATCTTTATTAAATGGGGGGCTGTGGAATGAAAAAGAGCGTATGGAAATATTTAATTAAGGAGCAATCATGGCCGTGGGTGATTTTCTATTTCAATCTCACCAACCCTTAAACTGAAACAGTGGGAATTCTAATTATGTTAGTACTGATATGCAAATTTATGGCATTTCTGAAAAGGCAAGGGCCACGACGTAATCAGATGAGTAAATAAAAAGGTGGGGCATGTGTTTTTTTAGGGAGACTGGGGGATGGGTGTCAGCACATGAGACTAAATGGTTAAGAAACAAGGTGGAGTAATTGCAATGTCTAACTTATTTTTTGCTTTCCAAAAGGCAGCGTTAAAATTAGCGGTATACAAGTCCAGACAGCAGGAAGTACAGCATGTGACTGAAGAAAAAAAAAAAAAGAGAGAGATGTGCGGGAATTCACTCAGAGCTAATGCTTGGAATTGTGTTGCTGAATGTTTCAAGAATGTCTGCTTCCTTCACAGTGTAAAAGCCTGGAGTATTTTAAGTTCAAGTCCATTAGAGGAAAACCCAGCTCTGCAAAGAATGACCATGCATTCTGGAAACAGGGCCTTGCATGTGGCTGTGCAGGCCTGAACTGATTACACCAACAACATTACCAGTCTGATCTCATCAGACGCCAAACACTTACGCCCGGGGGGCATAGCGGGTATGCAGCACATAGTGCCAGCTCCAAATGGAATTCTTATCTCAGCATCTCTCCTCACCATCAGAGTCGCTGCAGAAGATGCAACGTGCCCTGTCTCTAACTTCGTTAAGCATGTCCATTACATCACTCGGAGGTTGTATTAGATCAGCACAGGGAGCGGACTTAATCAGAGTTCATTGGGCTAATATCATCACACTCTCTCGTCTCTGTCACTTCTCGTACTTTTTCACTTGATTTGTGAGATCAGTGACGCGTTGGAATATTTGATGTGGTATCAAAAGTATCAAATATTAAGAAAATGTGTCGTACCTTCATTCAATTGTGTGTTTTTTATTTTAACATGAGGCAATTTGTAGTCACAAGATTCACAAGATGTGATGCAAGATTCACCCAAAAGGGAAACAGCATTGAGAGATAAAGCAGACATTAGGGTCCTTGTGGGAGATGAATTAACTGTGAGTTGACATCGTAAACCACCACACCCTTAACCAGCCAAGCTAATCATCATTGTTGTGGCAAGGGATTTGTGTACAAGAGCAGGGGGTTGGGTTAAAGGTCACAGTAACGGATTAGGTGTCCAAGACAGTCGGGGTTTCAGTGAGCAGTAAGTGAGGGAGTGGAGTGACACTGTGCATGTGTATGTATATGTCTGTGTGTGTTTGTGGACAATCCTCGAAGGAGGCTCATCCAGCATCCAGAGGGAAGCCAGGATGGAGCCTTGTGGTACCCCAGGGGCCCCCAAGCCATCTGCTGCCCCAAGGCTAATACCCCAGCAGACGTTTCAGCCTCCCCTGGATCAGCCCCGGATGGGCAGGAGGGAGGGTATTGTGTTGGGCGGGGTGGAGGATTCTTTTACCACGGCAGGGTGCATCGGGCTCGTGGTAGGACTGACCTAGGGGTGTGGCTCTATGGGTGGTAGAGATTTTCAGCAGAAGGTGGATTAGGAGAGGCAGTGAACTGCAATTGGGCACAGAGAGCTGAGGGTGAAGGAGACCAACTCATCGGAAAAAGGCACAAGATTTCATTCACACTATTTCAGTATTATCGTATTTGCTGTGGTCTTTTGGGGGTTAAATAAGTGCCAGACTGACAATCTAATTGCTCAAAAAGCTAAGTGTATTTGTTTTATCAAACGGGTAAAAGGCAATAATTAGGTTAGAGTCACAAATTTGGAGGCATTATGGCAGACCACTATGTAATGAATTAATCATGGAAGTATCATTAGCGTGTTGTGGGATATGATAAAGAGTAGAATTACCATTACATATCCCGATCGTTTCTCATATACGGCACATTTGATTTTTCACTCCAACTGTAACATAAGCCTCCTGTGGAGGTCGGAAGGGGTGAGACAAATGTGTGTGTGTGTGTGTGTGTGTCTAACTGTATCTCTCATGGACAGTAACACGAGACAGCCTATGGGTAGACTGGACAAAGAGGCCATTTTTTAAAAGAGCAAAAGGGAAAAGACAAAAACGAGATTCACGACTGTCAAATTAGTCCAAAAATATGTAATCAGTCTAACTTACGACTGGTGGACACTGCAGTTGTAGAAGACAAAGTCGACACTGGCAAACTTCTTGCCTGTCTCCTTGGACTTAAGGTAAAGTTTCACCACCCGCTTGTCACCTGCATATTGGACACAGGGAAACAAACAGATTAAGAGTTATACTGTACTCTCAGAAGGTTTAGAGAAAAGTCAAAGTCAAATAAATTATCAGACAGTTATACCTAAAAACTACTTTAATAACAGAATAAACGTGGGTGTAAATTAAAATAATTTTTTTTGTCGATATAGTGTGCCACTTCTGAATTCCACTTTTGTGCCCTTAACAGATAACACACACACACACAGAGACATACTGCAGCTTAGCAACACTACTACTCATGTCACACCCACAGTAGGGTGGCATTAAAAATAGCAGCACCAATCAGTGTTTGGATGCCAAGACTGATGAGAACTCATAATGGGGCATAATGGGCTCAGTTGAAGAACTACTGTGATGTTGCTTTGAGGAAACTTAGTGCGCGCTATGTGACATGCTTTCAGTGCTTTGAATGTGGATACAAAACATTTTTTATTATCTTTGTGGTGTGACAGAATTGGACATAAAACAGGTGCATAATCTCTGAAAAAAAAAAAAATGATGTAGATATTTTTAAACATAACGCTAAACCACACAGAAGTTACTGCTTTGAAAAGAAGTTAGGCGAAAAACCAGTCGTTTAGATAAATAAAATGAAAGTGACAAGGGTGCACAATGCTTGATAATAGGAATACAAAAACAGTTCTATTTTCAGTAGATAAATCTGGACTTGTGTTTGGGCCTCTGAAAGCGAGTTGGTGGCCATTATTGATAGTGACAAGGAATTCTGAATATAGACACAAAAAGCAAATCAACTAGTAACATGAAAACTCTGTTCTAGTGAATGCATAACTCTCAACATCTAAAGTGTGTGTACTAAAGTGTACTATAAAATCCCTTAGAAGGAGACACATCTGCTCATGGTGGTGAATGTACAGTACAGAATAGCACAGATAGAAAAGAAAATGACATAAAAAGGAAAATATGAAAAATAAGATGAGATGATAAAGAGGCCAAATAAAACAACACAGATGTCATCATAAAGAGTTTGTGACTACACTCTTCAAACATGTCACCAAAACTTGCCTTAAGCCTACCCTCACATCTCAGTGCTACCACCCAATGACCTCACTCTATGACTTCATCATACATCGCCCTTCCTGCCCTGACCTTTGTTCCTTGTGATTGGAGCGATGTCCCGGGCAGAAGGAGACAGGCAAAAGATGTGTCCACCCTGGATCTGTCCCTCTGTCTCCACATAGTCCTCAAAGGAGCAGTTGACCCCCGCTGACAGATCGGGCACATTGTGAGCCTGGAGGACCAGCTACGGGTGGGAGGGGGAGAGAGAGAGAGAGCGCGCGAGAGAATCAGTACCCAGTGCTTGATCAATGGAAGGACATGGTGTACATGGATTGTTATAAGATATGACATGAGGGTTAATGAGACAGAAGGGGAGTGAGACATGGGTATGTGTATGTGTGACAGTAACAGGAATAAAAGAGTGAGTGCATGTGTGTATGCATGTGTGCATCAGTCACTGGAATGACCATTTCCAGCAAGGTTAATGTGCACATGTTAATGTGCAGAATGAAAGTGAGGCCGAATGTAATCAGTCAAACCTATATGGTTACACCGAAGAGCTGCCAAAGGAATGAGACCTCAAAAGGCTCAGAATAAGAATATTGATTACGAGGCCATGAAAAGCAAAATTTCAAATTAAATTTGCTGTAAATACTCAAAAGTTACATTTTTTGTGTAAGATTTTGTGAATTTTTCTAGACAATCCAAGAATCCACTTATGTTCCACTGAAAACTGGAAACTGTACAGAAATATAAAGAGATACACACTGTAATCTATTTGCTATTGTTCATTTTTCTATAATGGTATTTTTCAGTGTTGTACCAGTCTGCTGTTAGGGATACTTCATTCATTAAAAACTAATGTAAGAAATTAGTACAATACAAAAACTGTATTTGTATTTTGACTTATGAGACCACTTACAATACCTTTGATATTTGGCCTGCTTCGTATGAAGGAGGAAGGTAAATATTTGGTGATAAATATTCCGTGTCTATGACATTTTACTCAGAAAAGTAGGTATTCAGCAATCACCTTATCGGCACAATTAGTGAATAAAGGTAATTTGTATGGCTGCGCAGTGGACTTCTGAGCAGCGGACTTTGTAGAGCTATGGAGTGGGCGAATGTTAACTATGACATCACCATTGAATAAAGCAGCTATTTATCTGCTGAAAAATACTCGCGTTTCATACAACCGGTCTAAACCATTTTGAGACGACACCCACCTTACTTTGACATTTTGGGAAATGCCACCCTGTCTCTGTCAAATAACAGTAACTAAATCCATCTACCGGCACCTCTAAAGCTCACTGATTATTATGTTATGTTACGCTTGCCCGTTTAGACTGAAAAACAACAACATGACATTTTAATAGCGGGTTATGTGCCAGGCCATTTCTTGGCTGCAACCAACAACTTCCTCACTTCACCAAGTAGGACACATAACCCTTACACACTTTGGATTTTTTACAAATCAAGACATACATTTATTGTTCAGTAGGTTTCAGTAGGCAGACTTTACTTCCACTTTACAGAGCCAGGCTATCAGATTTGTCCTGTTTACAGTCTTTGTGCTAAACTAAAATACTTGTAAAAGCCACTGAAAAAGGAAGACATACCTGGACTTCAGACATGGTGACAGAAATATTTCTTGGCTGAACGGTCAGCTCCACACACTGTCTCTCGTCAGAGGCAAACCTCTGGGGCTCTCCTGCCCGCTCACAAAGGTCCTTACGTGAACATCTAGGAAACAGCAAGACGAGAAAACGAGAAAAAGGACAGAGGAAAATGAAGATAGATGGGAATTTATACCAATAATAACAAGAAAGGTGAGGAGAAAGGGGTAAAATAAAATGAGTAAGACAAGAGGTGAGAGGAGGAAAGAAGCGACAGAGGACACAAGAAACTGTTAAGCTAATATGACAATCATATTAAGATGATAAACACGCACAGCCATCAGAGTCACACAGAAATGGGAGCAATAATAAAAGACAAATAGGCTAATAGCTTCCCCCAGCCATTACTGTAGGCCTTTAGATCATTACCTTATTGGTCCTGACATTTGTGCAAGAACTGCCAAGCTACAAGAACAGCCAGCTCCCCCCCTCATCTTTTCAGTTTACAGGCCCACCCAATTCAAACTTCTCAGGAGATATACAGGCGATCGTTAAAGTATCCCTGAACAGTAAAAATGATGCAATTTCCTACCAGCTGCATATCAAAGGGGTCAGCAGTTTCCCCCATGCTTATTAAAACCCAACTGATCGTGCTAAAAATCAGCATTCAGCCCTGTATCGTAGTGGTTTGACTATAAGCAATTCATAATGCATTAGCTATCACTTTCACCTTTGCGCTAACAACATCTGGTCCCAGTGGTGAGAAGAAAATGCTGATGCAGCGCACTGCAAGTCCTTAACAATAATAGGGAGGCAGAAAAAAATGCTAACTGCCTACTTCGTACAGCAGTGCCCCATTCCCTCATTTAGTTAGCCTTCACTCACGATCGGGAAGAAAAAGCTGTCGCCAAACACTCACCTGAGAGTCCCTGACACACACACACACACACAGTAAGGCATTAGCAGAAATGTACAAAGATTTGTACACCTTTTCTCATTAGGAACCTTTTTCCCCTTCTACTGCTCCTCTGGTGTGTGACTGTGTATTTGTGTGAATGAAGTGTTCTCATTTGTCCAGAAATACCTGCATGTGTATTTTGTGTGTGTGCGTGTGTCCATTCCCCATTCAATTCCACTGCTGATTGAAACTACCATGGCTCTTAATAGGATGTGGCTAAAAGTACCAGAGGGCTGAAACGAAGCTTATAAATAATTTGCCTATTAATACATGCCCATAATGTCGGCAAGGGCCTTAGCCAGATTTGGCACTATCAAGTATGAAATGAGAGAGCCACATTTAAAATGCAAGGGTCAACATGTGCCCAAATGGGGGGTTATCACCAAATTAAGTCCATCATGATTGTGTGTGTAATTTCAAATATGTGTAGTGTGTCTACTGAAATGGAGAACCCCAGGTGGCGTATCTGTGTGTGTGTGTGTGTGTGTGTGTGTGTGTGTGCCTTGAGGAAAGACAGTTTGGTGATATGTACTGTAAGTTTAATTAATGCTCTAAGAGATGGCATTATGCCAAAAGCTGGTTTAACATCCTGTCACCTCTCAAGAACATGTAACTATTCTCACACTCCACAGTGTGTGCACACAAGCCCTCCAGTCAAAGAGAAAGAATGGAGAGATTATAGATAGACAGTGTTATAATGTATCACTACACTCATGAGTAATACGCTTAATTTTCTGACTACAAATCTCTGCTCTAACATATCTAATCTTAAAAAGTAATCTTACAGCACACAAGACCTAATCCAAAAACCAAAGGCTAACAATGTAAGTGCCTAATTCTAAAATCTGTTGCAGGTGTACAAAACCACATTCACACATAAAACAAGCTAAGTAACATTGAGAAAAACGGTTTTATTAATGTAAACTGTCAAGTTCTATTATTTATTAGATGCATGTAGTAGTTGTAGATGTTAGATTTCCTCTTGAATGGTAATTATAGGACTAATCTTTAGCTATTAGAAGCATTTTATTAAAGCTGTAACATGGTGTTAAAAATAAAAAATTTAGAAAATAGGAGTTTTGAAGATCAGGTTGTCAACACAAGTTGGAACTATTCAGGAGGCTGCTTCCACTCTAACATGATCTGCTGATCTAAAACACCTAAATACTGCTTTCACAATTATCTACAATGCAATGCAAGAGGCGACATATGAAAGGTACCAGGGCAGACTATGTTAATGTGTGCATGAGTGTGTATAACACTTACACATTATGGAGAACACACCATCCACAGTGAGGGTCTCTGGAGCCCAAACACTCCCCGCAAGTGGTGTATTGCTCACAGCTCTCCACTGGAACTCTCACCACCTAGAGAGAGAGAGTGAAAGAAGAGAGGAGAGACAAGAGATAGAAAGCAGGGAGACAATTAGTGTCTTCACAATCAAACTCGTAAAATGAAGAGTATATTCAGCTGGACGGAGGTAAAGATTTGACAGCTTATCAGACTCCTTCTATTTAAAATATGCAATCAGCAAACAGTCGGCGTGTGTTTGTGTCAGCGTGTGCTCCAAAGAGAGAATAACTGCTAGTCAGTGAGAAGTGTATATGTGTGGGTCTTTGTGCACGTATGTGCTGTGGTGAGCCATTCCAGCGGTGTGTGACAGCCTCCAGTCAAGCATGTACAGGAGAGGCCTCGCAATGCATGATGGGACACCTGAAAGGTGAACACCCTAACAGTGCTGTGATTGACAGGTGACCTCAAAAAGCAACAGGAGGCAGAGGAGCAGAAGGACAGACCCACCGGTGTGTGTCTTTGGTGTGTGTGTTCACATGTATGACAGAGAGAATTCAAGCATCTGTACAAAGCCTGTGCAACAAAGCCTTAGTGCATTAATGTGACATGATTCGGTGTGTGTGTATGTAAGAGCTTGATGATGGGCTACAGATGTTGCCTACGAAACCAGATCAAGTGTGCAAGTTTAGCCCTCGACTTCAGTTAAAGGTGACGACAGATGGTTCACAACATGGCCCCAGTGAATGTGAAAGAGTGTGTGTGTACTTCAAGATATTCACAACAGTTTGAGCGTGTTTAAAAGTGTGACAGACGGATTGAAAGCATATGCAGAGAATGTTAGTGGGCAACAAAGTAGGCACGTGTGTTTGCATGTGTTGCAAGTGTCAGCGCCACATCCAATGTTTCTTCACCAGCAGGCCCCAAGATGATGATTTGCTGGATGCCCATTTCATGATGTGAGTGTGTGAGAAAGAGAGAGAGAGTGTATCAAGTTGCAACTGCAGGGTAGTTTTAAATCATGCAGCAGAGAGTGGGGCCAGCTGATCAGTAAGTAAAAGCATTTAACAGTCTTTCCCCTGGGTAACACTTTTACATCACACAGACAGATTTAACCATGAGAACCTCATCCAAGTGGTATGTGGGGGGCTAAAGTGGTGTCTTTTTGTTTTTTTGTTTTAAATGGGGCAGGGATAGGAGGGGGGGAGCAGAGCGATAAGAGAAAAGAAAAACATGGACGAGAAAGAGCAGAGGCCTGAGGCTGAAGATAAAGGTAGTTAGCAGCAGGACGGAAAACAGGTGGACAAAGGAATACAGGATTGAAATATTAAACTGAGGCTGGGATTCCTCTGCAAGCTGTAAGTACAACAAAGACATGAGCTAGATGTGACATGATGGAACTAATTTATGCTCCGAATGCCTTGTGGCAAACTGGCTTTGGGGCTTTGTGAAGGCTCACAGGACAGACAAACAAAAACACTTGACACTGTATGCTCTTACACTTCTTTCTTTTCTCTATTTTCTTCTTTTTGAGTGCATATCCATTTTCTTTACACTCTATGGTACCTGTGCTTGTATCGCTCTTTGTAGCCATCATCCTTCCCTGAGTATCTCATTTATTCATTCTATAGACAGAAACATGCAGTCAGTCCTTCACTCTAAAGTCAATGCAGACCACACTACAGTAGCTTTCTTGCTGGCTTTCTGCCCACAGAGAAAGACAGATAAAATGATGCAAACAAGCAATGGTGGAGGACTGTAAGGGAAACGAGGGAGGTGGACATCTACTGGAAGTGCTGGCTGGATGAATAGAGGAAAAGAGAAGTGTAATGTAAGACACACACGGTGCGAATTGGCAAGGACATTTTGCTGAGTAGATGGGATATGGTTGCAGACACCTGCTATGTGTCATTGTCAAAATGAGTGCGAGTCTAGTTTTCAGCTGAAAGGAGAGCTGAAAGGAGTATGGAACAGGGGGACTGGGTCTTTTGGTATCTTTGATAATAAAAGAATGACAGAGGGGAAAAGGAGTGTGAATGAATTAAGAGATGATGGACAGATGGATGGGAGAAAAGCAGCTGGAGTTGAGGATATGTGATTGGACACCTTACAGGATGTCTTTATGACTCAACAAAAAAAGAAAAAAAAAATAGAAAATTGAAAGGTGGTGAAAGAATGGTATGTTCCCCGTATCATCACATATGCCAACCAATTCCCCCTTCATTCCCCATAATTCACTGTGACAATGATTAAGGACAATGGTCCACATACATCATGCTAACACTAAGGGTCCTTGGTGAGCTAGCATAATCTTATCACAGCCCTGTGAAATGATAGGTATGACCAATTGTTCACAATCATTCCTGCAATAGTAGTGGTGAAAACACTATGGGCTCTGTTGAGTGATAGTGGCACAAAGCTTATGATGTGGTAGGGAATTATCATTGTGTGGGAAAAAAATGCTGCTTCTCTGTGTGTTAGGAATACTGCCTACCCACAGACACCCACACATGCACACTTATCCTTACTGTCTCCCTCGATGGCTCTTTTAATGAAAGCCAATTCCAGACAGCGTGCCACATTACTCCTTTAAATGACCTTATAAACCAAGCCCGCCATCTCCTTTCTCTTGACTTCTCCTTATTTACAATAGCGTACACTGCTGTAACTCAATTCTCCTTTTCTTGCTCCTACTTCCTCTGTTCTCAACCTTCAAGCCTGACCATATCACAATGCCATGACATCTCCTTTCAGCTATAAACTTTCCACCTTTCCCCTTCAATCTGTTTTTACAGAGCGCTATCACCTGCCTTTAAACGTCCAGCTAACAGGCTTTGTGACGGTCACCCCCAAAACCCAGAGGAACTGTAAAGCTCGCAGCGCAGCTTTTCATTGGTTGTAAACTGTAAAGACATAAAAGGATCTGCCTTGTTGCGGCTTCTTTTTTTAAACATTCAAACACAAGGAGAGGCTAGAGTAGAAGCGAGGAGGGGGGGGTGTAGCATAGTCGTCTGCAAGAAAAGAGACTGGGTTATAATGTCTGGGGGCCAAGAGGAAGAAATCACTGCTTGTTTTCAGTTATTTTTAGATATCTGCTTGAGACTCTGCATCATAAATTGGCAATGCCCATGCCTCACTATACAACTACCACCAAGCCTCTTGTGTGTAATTACCACTTAATTTTAAATGGCTCCAATCTTGTAATTCAGGGACCAATAAGTAGTATAGAAATTTGGTTGTTACAGGGAAGCCTTAAAAGGTTAGCTTGAAGGACATCACTTGATCAGAATGAACTTTCTGTAGATACTTTGATACTTTGAGTAATTTTTAACATACTTTGTCTGTATGTTAAAATAAATAAATAAAATAATAATAATAATAATTATATATATATATATA
>VUQI01046885.1:0-16387 GCA_015106735.1 Paratilapia polleni | reverse complement strand
AATATTTTTAAAATATTAAAAAAAAAAAAAAAAAAAAAAAAAAATAATAATATATATATATATATATATATATATATATATATATATATATATATGCTCAGTGGCCAGAGAATAATTCACAGAAATCTCAAACGTGCTTTTTTATTCCTCCTCTACCTACATCTAAGCCTTGTTCTGCAATCTTAAATAGCTGTGGCCAAGACAAAAAGAAATACAGATAATTAGTCCAATTTAAACTACAAATTAACTACATAGCATTCTCCTTGAAGGTTTTTCAGCTAACATCTTAGGGGCAAAAAGGGGGGCAAGGAGGAAGAAAGAAAACAGGAAGATGAGTAGGGTCATCACCTCGTCATCATTCCTCTATGACCTCCTTTCTGTAAACTGACATCAACCACACCTACATTCTTTTAATAACCGTCAATCAATTTGGACGTTCTCTTGGTTTAATCTGTGCTGGCAGTGAATAGCCCTGTGCAAGAGAGAAATCAATACCTATCCACATAGCCACTAAACACTCCAGGAGGACACAGAAATAGAAATAAAGACAGATGCAACTATTTGTTAGGGCAAAACTTCACTAAATGTGTTGTGGCTATCATTACTTTGCAGTGACAGTAATTAATATTGTCATCTTCTGCTTTGGCAACAGTGTGTCATCCCAACAATATTAGAAATTGGGGTGCTAAACTCCCCTTATACTAGTCAATGTATCCATATAAGTGAGCCAGTTCTTCAAGTGCTGGAATACCAGCTCAGAAGAGCAAGTGTGTGTGTGTGTGTGTGTGTGTGTGTGTATCAAAGGCTGGGTTAGCATGTGTGCATTGACTGGATTGTAAGGGGCTTACAAGATCAATGGCAAGCAAGGCTAGGCTTGATGTGTTGACTGATTGGAGATAAGTAGGAAAGCAAACAAGACTGGCACAGTATGGTGCTGACAAGGAAGGAGAGATGCTATAGATGGCAAAAAGATACAAAAAGTGGGAGAAACAAAAATCAAGAGCAGCAGTCACTGTGTCTCATTGAAAACATATCTGCCGTCACATTCAATTTGCTGATAGATGTCCAAATACTACATTACTGTTACAATTCAGAGATGTTATGATACAAATATCCAAGGTGATAAACTACCCCTGCAGACATGTTTAAGCCTTTATGCATCACACTGGCAAGAAAGGTTGTAATCTCTCTCTCAAAACTCAATCCCCACAGTATTTTTGCACCTAGCCCTCCTTCATGCCTTCCTCTCTATCTTTTATATTGTGTTTTGCTTGCTGTTTCTTGCTTCTGAACAGCTCTATGTCTCTTGTGCCCTCATCCTCTATCTTATTCACAGGTCTCTCATCTGGAACACTGTTTTGATCTCTTCGTCTATATCCTGGTGAAAACAAGAAGCATATCGAACTATATATTTATTTATCATTTGCATTTGTGCACCTTGTGAGTTCATGGCCAATAAAGATGACAACTAAAACCCCTGCTATACTACATGAAAACATTTATATCAATTCTCTAATAAGTGCAACAGTAAATCAGCAAGTAGTGGGTATACCAACAAAACAAAAGTGAGTAAAAGAAAAAGAAAAACTTTGAAAAATAAAGATCTGGAAATCTCTTCATCAACACTCTCATCACATGGACTTTCCCATTATGTCTCCTAAAAAGAGCTATTCTCAACAATAGGTCAATATACTCTGAGTCTTTGTGTGGTCATTACACTCTGTCCCTTTGGTGAGAAAGAGCCCGACAAAAAGAGAGAGGAGACAGAAGAACGAAGTGGGATGAGAGAGCAAAGAGGAAAAAAACTGAGACGAAGACAAAGCATGAGACAGAGATTGAAAAACTGTAGAAAACAAAGAGTTGGAACAAAGAGACTGTAGGGGGAGAAAAAGAGGTAAATGTGACCAGCTAAGGTAGACAGGCCTAGGGGTCTTCTAATTAAGTGAGGATGGGAGAGGCCGTCTGCCTGGTAAATGACTCTGTCACTTTAGTAAATGGACTTGGTGAGGAGTGAGGAGCCACACAGCTGGCATTTCCATTAGCACTGCCAAGCGACCCACCACCATATACACAGAGAGAGATGCAGAGAAGAGGAAGAGGGAGGGGGGAAAAAAAAAAAAGAGGACAAATGCTGCTTTTCTTTATTTGCGCTCACAGGAACTGCTGTGTGGAAGTCATGCCTGGGAGGTGTATGAAGAGATAGTGTTTGTGGAGAGCGGGCACTGAACTGATGGGAATAAACAAAATCTGTATGACTGGCTTTGCCTTGGTATGTAACCTTTCATTCAAAATTAGTCTGTGTTACTGCAGCGTTTTAAAGATCAAAATAACTATACTTGCAAAATATAGAGAACTGGCACAAATGAAAAAGTTTTTTAAATAAACCACACCAAAACAAGTCCAAAGATATATTCAGACATTCTCTAAAGATCTGATCAATACTTTAGCTAATGATGCCCCTTTTCTATAAGCATTATTATAAGCTTATATTTACACAGCATAGAAACATACTGAAAATACTGTGTGGTTTAGGTGAGGGAGCTGCCCAGGTAGAGCATGCAGGAGGCAGGACACATGACCAACTCTCACCAACGGTGAATACACAGGACTATTAACTGTGCTATTTGCACATCAGCTGAATCCAACATCCCACAAACCTTGTACTAGCAAGCAAGCAAGTTACCAACCAGCTAATGCCCAACGGTGTTGGATATTTCAACATGCACCTCTGATGGGTAATGTCCAGAAAAGTTCAGGTGTGCAGCGCATGTGCAACAGCTTGTGATTCAAGTGAGAAACAAATGCTTCACAACTGCAGAATCTTTACAGGTTGACCAATATTAGAGAGAAATGTAGTATATCTGTTTCTAAATTTTTAGTCTAAAGTTTTGGTCAACGTCCAAGGAAATTATATCTTACAGTTTTCATAATACAGCTCATTAGGATCTTTCATTAGAATATGTTGTTAAACAATTACGCCAAAGTTGAGCTAAAGAAAGGAGCTACAGAAGACACTGTACAACAGTATTACAGGCTAAGTAGTATTCCTCAAAGAAAGTACAGCAATCTTCATATTTCCAATTGGTTTCAAACATTTTTCTGGGAACTTGATATTGTTTTCGCTTTTTACTTAAAAAAATGTTTGCCAAAAATGCAAATGAGTTGAAGTGAAACAAAACAATCAGTACTTACAGCCCCAGTTATTGTGCATAAATGTCTTTCTAGTTTCATTTATCAGTGTCATGTTCTTTCCTTTTGGAATTTATGACAGCAAACCCAGGAAGAAAAATGTTCTATTCTACTTTTCCACTCAGCTTTCCCCCATTTGATACTTTATAACCGGGGTCTGACAAGGCCTGCTGTGCATGAATCTGAAAAGAAATTTGACTCAAATTCAAAACAATTCCCTGTGCTGTCATGCATGAGCGACATTTCATTGTTCTACTCAGTGTGACTTCTGGTTAAGGCATGAAACTGGGTAGTATAGTGTGCCACTAGGAGCAGCCCTGTTGGCTATGCCAGCTGTTGATTGGCCTCATTCCAATCAGTCAGGGCCATATCCTTACGCCCCAATCACTGTGAAGCAACAGGAGAACCGATTGTACAGGCGACTGATAGTGATTGAGAAGGAAGGGGAGGAAGAGGAGGAAGGGGAGAAACCATTAACCTCCCTATCCATCTCACCCTCTTTTCTAACCATATCAGTCGTTCTATCACACCATCCTTTGGGAAAAGATGGCGAAGTATAACAGAGAAAGATGAGAGAAAGAGAGCTATCTAGTGGCAGCTAGACTTCCATTAGGCCTGATAGCATCACACACAAGACAAGTGTCTGAGCACACTTTTCTGACGGGGCACGCACGCACACACACACACACACACACACACACACACACACACAGTCAAGAAATTGTGTGTGTGTGTGTGTGTGTGTGTGTGTGTGTGATTGTGTGTGTTTGTTGGTGGGGGGGGGCACAACAGAGAATGATCCGACATGAACAAGGCGAGAAAAAGAGAAAGAGATAAGTGAGGTTAGAGACAATGAAACCCTCCTTCTCTGTGTAATGACAGCACCTTGGTCAATCTCATCTCATGTCTCTGAAGGATTTAGTAATATTTCTCTCTGTTTTTCTTCCTTCATTAAGTCACACAAGAGGGAACTATAGGTGCAACAGACAATAATTTTCACTGGTGATTTCTTTTCCACAGTTAAGCGATTGGTTTGTCTAGAAAATCCAAGAAAATGCTCATCACTGTTCACTCTCCACTCTGCTCTAGAGGAGACCTATTAATAAGGGGGACCAATTAAGATTTTTCATTAATTTATGTCTCATATACTTTTACATCTTAAATATGGCCAGAATTTCAGGGAATAAGGTCAGTGTATAAGAATAATGTCAAGACAATACATACACTGACGTACACTGGACTACTCAAACTTATTATGAATTTGTAAAAGTACCCAGATGATACGTCCATAAATGTGGATAACTACATACAATACAATGTATGCAGTTGCTGCACAGCTATAATGTTAATTGTATACTGTAGGTGCTCCATCCTGAGCAGAGAAAGGTGCAGTATTGGTTTGCACTCTTGTAACTGAGTGCCTTATATCTACCAGGTCCCATCCATCCTCGTCACTGTACTCCTTTCTCTGCCCCAAAGCACCAAGTCTATTAACATTTACATAACAATGACCACCTCCTTGCTTAAATTCTGTGCGTATCCATGGGCAGGACAAGTTGATTGACTAGTGACTTTTTATGTGTTTAAGTGTGTAATATAGAGCACGAGTACTCAGGGATCGACATTAAGGCTTGTTCAGGACAAGCTGATATTTTCTTTTTTTTTTCAAGCAAGTGAAAGAGGAATTTATTTGCTCCACCAGACAAGTCATGAAAAAAAATGTTCATGTTGTGTGCCACTCTTTGGCTTTTTAGTTAAATGAGAAAATGTTTCACTGAGAATATCAATGTGAAACCAAACTCGGTTGGTTCATGAACAAAACTATAGAAGAAAATAAAGAAGTATGAAAAACTTGAGAAAAACATCCCTCCTCCTCTACTCTGTTTGTTCATTGCATGCTACACTTACTTTATGGATAATAAAACAAAGTGTCAGCCAACAATGGCTAATGTTTAAACACCACATTATGTGCTTGTTAACTTCAGAAGTTCCTCAGTCAGCCAGAGCTTGATAAATTGTGGAAAATTAATCGTGGAGCCATTTAGAACTGACTGATTAGCTGTATGTAGTTCTCTAAAATGTCAGCTTTGATTGATACAACGAGCTGCTTATTATGTATGTTGATGTCAGTCTGTGCTAATGTGTTTGCTAACGAGATTGGCAGCGAACCAGTAATATGTGAATGTAAACAGATCAACACACACACACACACACACACACACACACACACACACACACACACACAGAGGATTGATGTATGATGAAACCCTGTGGGTAAGATGTTACTTGATGAGGCCTTGCTCAGAGAGTTACCAGCACAATACAGATCATTGTTTGCTATTGTATGGACTCAAACCACCAGCTTGTGAATGTCACAAGAACTTTGTGTGTGTGAGCAAATCCATGTGCAGGAGTGGAGATTCCTTGGAGGGATGTGAGTCTCTGTGAAATGTGGAGGGGGAAATCTCTTTCATATAGCTGAATGGAGATTCAGACAATGGTGTTAACCCACACACACAAAAATATATGCTGATAAGCCACAACATTAAGACCACTGACAAGTGAGGTGAATACAACTTGTTACAATGCAATGTTCTGCTGGGAAAACTTGGGTGCTGGCATTCATGTGTATGTTACTTTGACACGTAACACCCACCTAAACATTGCTCCAGAGCAAACACACTTCTCCATGGCATCGGCACTCCCCAACAGAAGCACCCTCTCCCAGGACAGGACAATGAGCGCCATCCCACACAATGTGCACCTAAACCGTTGACCTGGAACTCCACGGATCCCAGTCTGATCCAGCATCCACGCAATGTGCCAGAACAAGTGCAGTCCGTGGAACCCTCACCCAATAATCAACAGGACCCAAAAGATTTGCTACCAACATCCCAGAGGATCCACTGCATCCACATGTCCCAATGAATCAGACCTTTTTTTTTTTTTTTGGCAGCCCAAGAAAGACTTGCACAATATCTGCAGGTGGTTTTAATGACGTGGCTCATCACTGTATGTTTAGAAATAATATGTCTGAATGCTAAGTGTTTACCCAAATGTATGTTCCTATAAAAGCATGCAGGTTGAATCAATGTATTTGGTACAAAATGCAACTGAGACATACATGCTTTTATTTGCGCGCTCTCTCTCTCTCTCACACACACACAGCCTCTAACAATCAGAGTAGCATCCCAGACACAACAAAGGTTGTCTCATGCATACACATAATTTCCCTCCACTGTATCAAGCCTTCTAAGTCGTTTTCGCCTGTTGCCTTCCCTCACTTCAAATCCAGTCCCTCATCCCACACCAGAGGGGATGAATATTCATGTTTTCAGCAATTAGCCAGCACCACACACTACAGCACTATTATATGCAAGGGAGGCCATCAAAGACACAAGGATATGTGTGCCTATGCGTGTATGACACTTAAGGACTGAGTAAGTGTGCAAAGATGGCAAGAGTAGCATCTGTGGCATCAAATGAAGCCACAGCTTTCTAGCTTTTTGGCTTTAAAACAAAAGATAAGATGATTTGAAGATAGGAAGACCTGACTGAGCCAAGACACCAAAAGACGATTTCCCACAGAGGGAGCTTTGCACAGAGGAGAGGCTTCAAACAGTTCGGGTTGAGTCAAAGAGCTACATTGTTCTCACTGAAGTGTTTTACATTTTTGTGAAAAGAAAAAAACAACTTCAGCTAACCAGCAGCACTTAATGAGCCTGCTCATCTGGAGAAAGTATTTTCCCCTTTTTGGTAATAACAACACAGTTCTGATATACATATATGTGGTAATGTATGTATGCACAGCTTGGAAGTGAATGAATGGATCCCTATTGATGATGTCAACTGGGGCAGACCTTTACCTGTTTGCTAACATACACAAATTTGCAAATGTGTTAAAAACAAACAACACACACAGAGTCCATAAAACCATACAACCCTGACTGCAGTGAGAAATAAACCGATCTAAATTTCCTGCAATAACACACCGTCTCATCAAACACACACACACAGCAGGCCGTCCTCTCCCGCTGTCATATCCTCCATTGATAATAATGACAGTGATGAATATAGCTGGAACAGAGCAAGTCATAAATCACTGGGCCTCGCCCCTAACTGTGACTCACCGCCTGAGCCTCCATTTGTGTGTGTGTGAGTGGGTGAGGGCAGAAGGGTGGTGGAACTTGTGGTCCACGCATCAGTGGATATGTCCAGTGACACCTTAATGTGCTTGGCTTGTCTGAGGAACCCCCGCGGGCAATCAGCCACACACACACAGACACAGACACACACACACACACAAACGAGCATGCCTGCTCCCAGGGTGAAGGCGGAGCAGTGTGTATCTGATTCATGAAAACACAGGAAAAAGGGAGCATGGTTGCATTCCTCATGCAAACTAGTTGTGTGTTGACGTATGTGTGTGAATGTATCATCATCTTTTAGCAAGATGATGACAGGGCTCATGTATCCATCTTTCTCTCAGTCCCACAATTTTTCACCTTTGCCTCCTTAAGAAAGAGAGGGTATGAGCGTGTGTGTCTGAGACGGGGGGCAGAGGCACAGCAGCGATAGGGGGAGATCATTAAAAATATGGGAATGGGATCAGTAAAAGGCATTTGATAGGGGAGGACTCAATTCGGGCTTAGATGGAAATATCAGAGAATGTGTGTGTGTGTGTGTGTGTGTGTGTGTGTGTGTGTGTGGCAGCAGAAGTGAGGATTTAAAAAAAAAAAGTGGGGATGGGGGCATGGTGGGATAGATGGAGGGCAGAGGATAAAGATGAGGGTAGGATGGAGGGTGAAAGAAGGCAATTGCCCCCTCCAGTCATTAGTGCTGGAATGGGGTTTAAGCTATAAGGTCTGGAAACCGCATCCCCCCCATTCTGCTTAACCCAGGCCTGCTAACCATTAATGGGGATCAAACGCACAGGGAGATGGAGCTGTGTGTTATGTGTGTGTGTGTGAGAGAATGTGTGTGAACATGGGGGGAGCGTACAAGACTGTGTGTATACATTAAGTGTGTGAAGTGATGTTCTGGTCTTGTATTAATGTCTATAAGTGACATTATGATATTGTGTGTGCCCTTCATGCCCTTAGCTGCCAAGATGTGTGCTCTGTTCCTCCAGCATATGTGTCTATTAGTGTGTGACCAGCTACTAGGTTACTTCTTTCCCCAGTCACACACCTGCTTAATAAAAAACCTGAAACTAAATGTGCCCTCAGAAGTGTATATAAATGTCTGCTTCTAACTAAGGTGAGATGTGTGCTGACATTAATAAGAAGAGTGCAAACCACAGCTGATGCTACTTTCTTCTGGGCCACTACAGCCAGATTTAAACACCTGCAGACAGCCAACAGCGATGTGTAGATGTTATATCTTATAATACTTCTTTCTTTCTTTTCTGCAGCTTAGCCCCTTTGTAGTGGAGTGGCTACACAGTCAAATTTTTGGGGGTGTGCAGACATCCACGTGGAGCCATACACCCATCTAATAGCAAAATGTATGGCGCATCCATGCGTACTTGGGGATGCAGAAAGTTTAACACTGGCCTTACTCTTACTCCATACAGCATTACGGAAAATGACAAATTCAAAAGGATGACACTGAGCTGGAAACTCAGGTGAACAGTTCACAATGAGTTGCATTTTAGTGAAAATCTCAGCCTCCCTTTGACTGGCCAAACCCTTACCTAGTGTGCCAGTGCATGTCCATGTTTAGTATATAACTGTGTGGCAGATGACATAATTTTTTGTGACATTTCTGATTCAATAAGTTAAGTGGTCACGGGACTCACTCTTAAATTGAAAGAAAAAAGTGAAAACATTCAATTCTTCTCATGCCTGGAACAAATTAGTTTTCATTTTTTGTTTCGGATTGTGGTCTGGTGTGTGTAGATATGTTGTGAATCATCTGAGATGGAGAGCTACACACCCTCTGTGTTAGGGATTTTTTTTCCCCCAGGAAACACAGTAGTGATACACTGTACGTTTCAGTAGTGATAACTAGGCCTGGGTATGGCACTCTGACATTTCTTGAGTATCGACTGATGCATCAAAAACGAGCATGTACTCGGACTCAAGGCCATTTTATTTGGGCAAAGTTCTTGTATATCTATACAAACAATTAGTTTTTTTTAAACTTAGATTTATGGGAACCCACATTTAAAAATATTTATCTACTAAGCCCCAACTACAAAAGTTGTCAGAGAACGATCAGTCATCACCCACTGGCTGTTAGCAAACAAAGAATTTTGCATTTCATGGCCTGACTTTGATTTAGTAGGCTACAGAATCAACGCCTCAAAAATACCTTTCACCAAGACCACCTCAGACACATGTCTCACCCATTTCCATCTGACAGACTATTTTAGATCTATTAAATACAGACATATTCGTATCATGTACAACCCCATTTTCCTTTCCCCCTCCCCTCCCTCTAGCTTTGTTCCCTTCACTCACCACACTAATGAGACAGAAAAAAAAAAAAACCACAGGGAGCAGCAGGAAATGGGGAGCAGCAGAGATGCGACACGCTCTTTTCTGCGTCCGCCTCCCCAACCCCTTCCTCCCTGCATCTCACCATCAAACTAGAGAAAGTCTTCACCAGAAGTAGAGCTGGTAATGACCACATGAACGCACATCCACACACACACCATGTCTGACCTGTAACACTCCCGTCACTCCCCGCGTGTGTAATGTCTGGATTATTAGCGAGCCGTCATGTGGCAATGTTTGTAGCTGGTGTGAATATGCATTGGTGTGCAATTAAATCCAGTGGGGATGATTTGTGTTGTGAGTGTAGAGAGTCAGTGTAGAATTGGTAGGAATGTTAAGATATGTGCAAGCGAAGTCTGTTCTGGACATGTAATACTAGACTCCTGTAGAGGAACTGGCCATTCAAACATGTAATACAAAAAAATGACACAACAAAAATGTGTGTGTACCTTTGGCAACTACTGCATAGAGGCATGCTGGATATGGGGGCTTTTAATGGTAATAAACGCTTATGTATCACATGTAAGAATTAAATATATTTCCTAATCACAGCTTTACACAACGATATTCTTTATATACAACGTGTGCTGGGGCTGGATGTATATCTTAATTTGTTCATACTTGTAGTCCACCATCAACAATGAACTCACCTGTCTGTCAGTCAAAGTGTAGATGTACTGCAGGTCTGGGCTGAACAGCATGTCTCTCAGTAAGGGACTTCCTCCCTCGCTTACGGTCACCTTCTCGTATAGCACCGCTGGATGGTTGGAGTTTATAGAGTTAACCAAGATCTGCAGACAAGCACACAGGAAAACCTATTTGAATGTGCAAACAATAAAAAGACAATGTAGAATAGTGATGTAAATAAATACTGTAAAGAAAATGCCATTCCTATTAGTTTGAAGCACTTGTTGCTTGTAAAGAGAAATTATGCAGCGTAAACCCAAGTTGAACATTATTTTACACAACAGGTTTATTTCCTTTAGATGCGCTGCACAAATGAAATAAAATGGTGACATATTTATCGATACAAAAAAAGAAGTACACTCAAGCTGCATATCTTTCCCCAAACCAAAGTTTAAGCACACTAAAGCTTCTATGAATGTTGCTCCAGCTGTGCAAATAGGCTGCGTTCACTTCAACAATAACAGGTGGTAGTCATTATAAGGTGGGCGGCATGAAATTATCAAAATTTTGGAAAAAGGTTGGAAGCACCTGTTCTACAGAGCTATGTAAACGGCTTAATTGAAAGGTTGTGTTAATAGCAGTATTGAATCTTGTATAATTATTGTGAACACAGATGTGATTACAGAGGTAGACGCATGGAAGGGAACAATATTGACAGGATGGTGCTGTTATCACAACTGTAGACGTCTTTTGTTCAGCATCTGGGAGGAAACAACTTTAAAAAACAGTGTGGTCCTGTATAATGTGAGAAAGCATAACAGTAAGTCACATCTCCGAATCTGAATGACAAGCTAATGCACCTGCAGACAAATATTCACCTCGCAGAACAACCAAGTCGGCACGTGCACAAACTTACACGTGCGTGAATGCTCAAATTTTTCTTTGTGAGCTTTGGCAAATAATTTGCCAAGATATGGAAAGTAATGGAGCAGATACAAGACAGGAGATTGTCTGGCTGGCGTAGCTGTGAGCCAAAGTCATCTCAGCAGCAAATGAAAAGTACAAAGCAACGGGGGGGGAGGGCAAGTATCAGCTCTCCATTACTGAGCTTTGTCAACTCGCACAGCTATCAGCCCACAGTGACAAGGGAAGGACAGCAGGCAATGACTAGCTGGAAAATGATACTAAATTCACAGACAGACAAATAGGTTCACATTCAGATAGATGAAAAAAATGATAAGATGACAACCCACACACCAAGTGATAGATATGAATGTACTAGTTTGATTGATATATACATGCACACACACAGACAGGAAAAAGAAACACGTGGGTGGACAATGAACACACACTTTGTGATGAAAAAATGTATTTACAGTTTCACCAAAAGAAACCAAGGGCAACAATCCCATTATCTCTCACTGCCTGTGTGTATGTCTGTGCCAAAGAGAGAGAGGCAGAGAGATAGAGAGATAGAAAGAGCGAAAGAGAGAAAGAGCTCATAAGGCTGTGATAAAGCTCTGGCGATGAGAGGAAATATGGATGTTATTATCTAGATAATAGGCCCGTAAACAAAGGATACATTTCATTCACGGATGGCTCGCATCTAGACGAGCTCGTGCACACAAACACACATACCGGCACACATGGCAACACAGTTTTTAAGTGCAGACAACCAGAATAAAGAAAAATGGTGGCTGACGCACACAGAGGTGAAAGAATGGCTTTTGTTCTGTGGTCTCCCAGTATCATTTTCTCCCACTCTCTTACAAAAATGAGACATTTCCATTGGCAGCCATATCTATCTCTGGACCAGACACCCAAGTCCAGTTCACTGGCTAATGACCAGTCTGAGCCTACACTGGTTTTGCACACACAAACACAATATACCACAGAGAATAAAAGTCTGTCTTTCTGACAGTCTTCCTCCTTCTTCTGTTTGTATCCATCTGCTTGTCAGTCTGTGCAGAATCCAGCCTGCAAAATTCCCAAATTAAAAACCAGTCTCTTTGCTGGTTTTAATGTCAGCTTAGAAACAGCGACTCAAATATTAAATCTAACAAATAACACCTTTGTCCCCTCATCTTTGCTCTGCTCAGGCTCTCTCTTTCTTAGGATGCAGTTCATCTGCAGTGCTAACATTAAAAAAAATAAAATAAAAAAAGTGTGCTGAGAGAAACAACGGTGAGAAAGACAGAAAACAAGAGTGGGTGAGGGAGAGTGGGCGTCATCTGAAAACAACAGGTAATAAATCGTTTCAAATCAATTCATTCCACAAGCGCAGCGGGCAAGGCTGGCCAGAGTTACAGGAACAGAACAAAAGACTGTGGAATATATAAGGTGAACAGATGGATGGAGGAACGGATGGATAGATGGGATACTTAAAGAAGATCTAATTCAATCAAACTGAGCTACTCTGTCTGGATTTCGAGGTTACAATCTAATAACAAGGTTAACGTGGCGGGGTCTGTGCATTTAGAGGGGTTTAAAGCTAATACAAGGGCTAAGTGTGTACAAATACATGTGAAGATTCCTGTGTGGGCATCCAAGCTCAATGCCAGTGCTTATATGTGTTCATTCTTAAACTGATCTACAAGCACTTGTAGAGTAATAAGACACTAAGGCCTGTTTTCTCACACATATATAAAATCACAGGTTTATGTTTGCATCAGCTTGCATGCCCAGCTCTGTGTGTGCCTATAAGCTAAGTCAAGAAATCAATGCAACAGTCAGTAATCAAGGGGGAAGCTGTTGCTGTCCGATTGTGTCCTCTGTATTGCTTAGCTTTCCATTAAGTGCTTGATGGATGAAGCTACAGAATGATGCTGTGCTTGTGTTTTCAAAACAAGCCCCATCTCTACTCTCTAGTCAACATGTATAATGTAACGTTAGTGGACTTTAAACACATTAGAGGCACTGTCTTAAGCATGGGTGAAGAAAAGCAGGAAGAAGACAGAGCAGAGAGAGCCGGAAATGATGCAGAGCAAACGCCACTGGAAATGAACAATAGTCTTTGTGTGGTTCTGACGTAAAAAGTCTATAACCTGACGTTTCATAACTTTCCTAAGTGCTATTCAGAGCACTTCCATGGCCTAAAATAGTTATTCCTTCCTGTAGTGATGATGTTTTGTCAGCTCAAATAAAACTGAGAATACATAGAGGTGAAGAAGGTGTTTTTACTACAGTTGTGCCCTCTGGAGAGAAGTGGGCCTACAATGCAGAAAACAAATCTGAAATCTAATATTTAATGCACTAACTAAGAGAAACAACATGAATTTTCTAGTGCACCCCTAAATTTCTAGCTTTCCACATCCACATAACATCCACAGAGATTTTTTTTTAATCATTACTTCTCCTTTAGCAACATGTCACTTGATATTCAAAAACCATGCATAATCCCTGTATCAGAAAATGAGATTGTAACCAAATAAACTAACACTTCCCCAGCACCACACAGAAACATTCCCAACAACCACCTCTCCTCATCATCCTGCAACATCTAATATCCATTTCTTTCTGTTCTATGAGCATTAACATCTCCCTAAACCTGCCAATCCATCCAAAAGCCCCTAATGCTGGGTTTATCTGTGCCAGGCAGACCTGGTTTGCTCTGATAGATACATGGGATAGCTAGTTGGTGATAAAGAGGCTGGCGGTATGAGGGTAAGGAAGCTGGGTGATAAGACAGTTGCATGTCAGTGAGAATGATGCCCGTCATTGGCTCAAGTGACAATTGATGAAGCTAGTGTACATATGAGACATTAAGATTCAGAGACAGACAGAGACAGACATCATAAGATGCCTTCTATTGCACATGGAATGAAACATAGAATGAGACCAAGAAAGGGTGACGGAAGCAAGGGAGTGAAGACAGATGGAAGAGAAGAGGCGCCAATGTTCATAGAAGCATTTACTGTATCAAACTGTTGCTTTAAGTATAACATCTGAATAAAAGGGTAAGGAAAATTAAGAAAAGGAGGGCAAAAAAGGGCATCAAATGCTTCAAGACTGTAATTAGCACCACACGGAGTGGAACAGAACAGACTGGTCCAGGTGTTCCCAGGTCTGTCTGAGAGCCGTAACACTTCAGCAAGACCATGGACTCCAGATAATGGCTCTGACATTTCAAAGCAGATTCAAGAGATGTGTGTGAACATAAAGCTTGGCTCGCTAATAGCATGAAGGAGCACACACAAACCACACCACCACATACACCACATTTAAAGAGGGGTAAACTTGACATAACTAGGTCCATGCATCCATGCATAATGGCAGCAAGCTCAACATTCCTGACTTTGATGTGATGTGGGCCCCCAAGTGAATGTGCATGTGTGTGTTTATGGGGCCCCACTGAAGTAGGAACTGAGAGTGGCCCTCTCCAGAAGAAACAGAAATGAAAGAAAGCATTTCTTGACGAACAGGACAAAAGACTGGTAAGGTCCCACATTCCCTAGACTGTAGGAAGGTGTGATGAAGAGGCTGAAGAGTGAACAAGTGAGACTTATGCACCTCATTGACCTTGTGTTCATGTCTACCAAGCCCATTGTACACCCTACCCTAACCCACCATATAATTCAGCTGTGCAGTCCGACCATAATATACTGGGTCTGGTGGATACTAAAGGTTCATACAAACACCTCCCAAATCTTCTCGTTACCTTCTTTTAGTAGTTTTCTTTCTCCAGCGGGAGCATTCAGATAAAGTGCTGAAATCGTTCACTTCCTATCAAATAGTGAGCTTGGCAGAACATGAGCATAGCAAGACACAAAACAAATATATCTGTTGTTCTCGAGTGACAGCAGCCATCAGAAAACACACCATTTACTCCTTGGTGTGTGTGTGTGTCTGTGCGCATGTGTGCTTTCAGGACTATTGTGCTGTTTTCTGTTTCGGGAGTACAGGAGAACAGTGGCCCTAAGGAAGCATTGGGCACTCTAAACCATACACTCAAAACAAACACACATGTGCTGGGTAGAAGTATACTCATTGCATTTTTCTTACCATGCATTGTTAGTGAGAACAGTGCATCCCTTCAATCTTTCAGTGGAATACATTTTTTTATCTTGGAAAAAAAAAATCCACTGGAGATTCACAGTGGTGCATGTGTGTATGGCTGATTACGAAGTAGTATGAAGCTGGGAGCAGATGGAACATCACACATGACTGATGGCCCTGATGCATCTATGGGACAAATTCCACTTCACCACACACACATATACACACACCATATGCAGCCAACACATATAGGACCTCAGAGTAAACCTTTACCATATGTGGGTCAGACAGTCATACCAAGCAGCCTTTTCTTTAACAGAACCAAGACAGACACAGAGCTATGGTGACAATGATGAAGGAGGCATACCCTCAAACGCATATGTACACACACATACGCTCAGTGGAATGTCAGTGTGTCCAGTATCAAACCACTGTATGTCTGGAATGGTTTATTTTAAGGTCTGGAAGGGAGGGCAGATACAAACATGAGTTTTTAATCAAAAAGAAGCTTTGTTGATGCTGAATTATTCAAAAATATTATTTGCATTTGCTGGAGAGTTAGTAAAAGGAAGTCTTGCTCGCTTCTGGATATCACTTATTCATGTAGGTCTATTTATATAGATAGACAGAATGAGCACCCAAAAGGCTTAACAACCTAAGTTAAGGGAAAGAAAGGGCAATGAAGGCAGTGTGCGTCAAAAACGCAATAACTAGCAGCAGCTCCCAGACAAAAAAACACACTCCCACACTTCACCAGTACGCCAGTAATTCTTCCACACAGCACCACACCCTAGTACAGGTTTCCTACACAGTTTCTATTTCCATTTAAAAATCCCAGACTAGATTTTTTTTCATGGCCATATTTTACGAGTGAGTACACATTGCTAGATGTTTATGATGTAAAGAAAATATATACTATGTAAGCTATTATGTTGCCAAATAACAGCCAGAACATTGTAGTTGTAGGTACTGTCCCTCACACAAAGCAATTAATATTAAACCCCAGATGGCAGCTCCGTGTAGGCGTTTTCACTCAGTTGTGCGCCATGACTTCTTGCCTTTCTTTCGGCAACATC
>VUQI01046883.1:0-12530 GCA_015106735.1 Paratilapia polleni | reverse complement strand
TGTTTTGTTGCCGTCTGTAGTACAGAAACAAAAAATATGATGCCTGTGTGTGTGTGTGTGCGCATGTATGGGTGCAGTTGCGTCAGTTTTGGTGTGTCTGTAAGTAGAGAGAGGGAGGGTGTTAAAAGGGGTTTTGTGCTTCTTGTCAAAAGCACATGTCCCCGGAGAAGCTCCATGATATACCCGCAGATCGTGCCAATGAGCGTTGATTGAAATTATCAGATGCTCCTGATGGCTGCCCAATAATAATCTGCATATGTGTTTGTCTGTTTGATAAAGTTTGGATAGAAAAGACGGAAAAGTATCCTTGCACTGGAGCAAAGTGTCTGTATAACTGAACCTACAGTAGCTTTATTGTTGTCAGACGTTCCCGAAGGCCACCCAGCGGCCGTGTGTGCTGTGTCTCTGTGTGCTTGCATATGTGCCAGCACGTATGCTGGCGATGATGCCCTTGTAGATTACATGCAGAGTGCAATCTGTGTTTAGCACACTCGCCCTTAGAGGGCGGATTATGCGATAAACATAGTGGCGGGCTCCTGTCACCTTACACACACACACACACGCACTGGATTTACTCCTGCAAGCTACTATAGGACAGATGCAACCTAAGACTGAATACACTCCTGCTCATTTATCTGCATTTGCACATGTGCCGGCTGCCTGATTAGTAAGTTGCTTACAGTCTTTAAACCTTGCAGGCGAGTTATGTAAAGTGTAGGAGCAGTCAGAAGGAAGTGTTTTAATATTTGCTGTCACATTTGAACGTTATCTTTTCCATACAAACACTAATTATTTACGTTAGCTGCACTCCTTACAGTGAGATAGTGGACTGAAACAGTGCTTTCATTCACAGGGTTAATTGAAAATGTTGAACTGAAAGAGAGAAAATACATGTAACAAAAAAAGCACTTTTTCTAATTGCGCAGTCATGACTGATGAATGAAATCACTGAGACATTTAAAGACAATAGAAGCGAGGTGACCGTATTTATAAGTAGGCCACTCGCGTAAACATGATCCTTTGATTTATGATGGCTGCCACTGTCTTTGCCTACATATGCCACTTCATGTGCACGCCCACCAGCCTTCACACATCCATCCATGTAATGATCCCCACATATACTTGAATGCACACAGGCACATGTTGTCATATACGTATGCCCACACGAGCACACACAGAAGCATGCTCCTCTGTCTTCCACCGTGATCTCAAGGACACTCAGTCAACATTTACTGGAGCTTTGATGGCTTTACAGGCACCATTATTACTGCCTCCCTCCCTTCCTGCTTCCCTCCCTTCCACCTCCTCCTCTTCCTTCTGCTCCTTGAGTCATCAGCAGGTCTCAGTCTTTTGTATCATGGTGTAATTAAGCACGCAATAGGGAGTGGCACAGCATCCAACTTTCAGCACTGATTAAAAAGATTGGGCCTCCAGCTTCAAGCCAAAACCATCTGGTCCTTGTTTTTAATTTAGGAGAAACTACATGTAATTTGGGGAAAAAATGTAAATGCTTACTTTTTTATAACAGCTCCAAAAGCTCCTTAGTTTGTACTGACTCACATAAAAATGAATCCACAATATAATTTTAACTTGTTTTGGGTAATTTATTTAATCAGGGAAAAACACTTGACCTGCACTGCTGTTTTTAAAGGAGGCTAAATGAAGCGATGCTAGCATAATGTCTCTGTGAATGAAACTGTCAGTCGCTTGGTTGGTTATTTCACCACTTTTCATCACCAGACACAAACCACACACATTAACCCTGTTTTGCTATTCTCTTATACAGTGGTAACCATTTCCAAACCAAAACAAAACTCACCAAGATTACACAAAAACATCAGCTTCCCCATTCTTAGCCTGGTGGATATCACACAGCCACAGCATGTCTTCCGAGAATAAAAACAAATGACACTGACCACCCCCTGAATCTACTATTCACACTGCCACCATCCAGTCGCAGATACCTGCATATAAAATGGAAAAGGGATTGCTTTGGCAGAAGTGTTCCCTCTGCCATTGCAGCGCTGAACAGTGTAAGTTGTGGAAACACCTATATAAGCCACATTCACCCATTCACACACACATTCATACTAGCATCGTTCCAATTACTGGATGACTCACTCTACCACATGTGACACACCCTCAGGGTGAATTGTAATAACTTTTGGCAGCTGCTTGCTCAACCTTTTACCTACTGCTATTATTGTGCTCTAAATTACTTTTTTAAACAAAGCCAATAGCATCCCTAAGTGCACAAGCTGTAGTTTCCATTGAGTGCCATTTGCTATGCTCTCTCTATATAGTGTGTCTTTTGTCCTGTCTCCCTCTGCTCTCTTCTCTTTACCCTCACCCCCAACCGGTCACGGCAGATGGCTGCCCCTCCCTGAGCCTGGTTCTGCCAGAGGTTTCTTCCTGTTAAAAGGAAGTTTTTCCTTCCCACTGTTGCCAAGTGCTTGCTCATAGGGGGTCGTTTGGCTGTTAAGGTTTTCTCTCTAATATTGTAGGGTCTTTACCCCACAATATAAAGCACCTTGAGGCGACTGTCGTTGTGATTTGGCGCTATATAAATATAACTGAATTGAATTGAATTGAATTGAATTGAATTGGTAATGTATGTAGAAGTGCTAACCAGATTGAAATTGTGCCTAACTGCTACAGTGAAGCAGAATAATGCACAGAATTAGCACAGTTCTCACACATTCCTATTCATCCACTCCCCACTATCCCTTCTCTTACTGTAGAGTGGCAGAGGAAGCCAAACACAACCATAACAATGGCCGGTGTCAGGATGGTCCCAAACACCAGTCCAGCGAGGCAGGCGTTAATTGCAGCAATCAGCAAGTTCTGAGCTGTCACCAGCACCGAGCAGGCCCAGCAGTCGAGTGACCCCCGCAGCTCCAGAGGAGCCTCACTTCCCCCACCACCACTCTCAGCTGCAGAATAAGGAGGAGGTACAACCACGCGTGAGGGTGTTTCTCTCCCTCCACCCACAGCGGTGGTGGAGGCCAGAGAGTTGGAGTGGTGGAGATGCTGCTGGTGATGGTTGGTGTGGTGATGGTGGTGATGAGGTGGCAGTTCCTCAGACAAGTCCAAGGCCTGATGATGGGCCCCCTTCTCTAGAGTACCAGTCATACTCATAGTGAACTGTGTGAAGAAAAAGAAATCAGTGAGTGGTTTGAGAATAAATAATAGGGACGACCAAATTGTACATGTCATTGCAGATGTTTTGAAGCTGTTGTATGTGTTGGGAACATGTTTGTGGCAAACACACAAGGAGACTGTGTACGAGTCAGGTGCCAAAACCATTTGAAATGAATCAAATTCCACATATCAGCAGTTTAGTGGCTGTGGGTTCACTCAGAGGTTAGATGCTTTTTCTATCAGCAAGCTAGCCTTGTGTGATGCTATCTGTGAGGTGATGACTATCAGCGAGATGATTGGCCGAAAGGAAAAGGCCCCATAATTGCTATATGGAGTTTGTGAAGTGGAGAGATGAAGGCTAACTCGCATCAAAGTTTGTACAAGTGGGTGTTGTCTGCACATGTACTTGTGGTTTATGTGGTGGTGGTGGTGTGCCTGTGTATTAAGTAACTACAGATGGTACTAAAGAAGGAAGTTTAGAATCAACCACTCCTCGGGCTAGTTTTTGATCACAAGGTTACCTTACCTTAAGGTCTCCAGCACCGGGCCACTTTAGAGTCATAAATGATAGTTAGCTTAACTAACTGTAACATAGCAAAAATATGACTGTGTATGTATGCACACCTCCATAGGAGAGTATATTTTGCACTAGTAAAATAGACCACATTCATAAATAAAACTCTTTTTTTATAATGTAGCTCAATGATGCCCATGACCATACTACTTCAAAAAAACTGCACTGGAATGAATAGACAGTTTGTTGTGTTAAAATAATGGTCATGATCTTTTGGACTGATGTAGCAATTGTTTGACATCAGCAGAGATCAACAGAGGAACAAATGTTAAAAGGTTATAAAGGTAGGTGTGTTGGATTTTCTTTATGAATATGGAAGCTGTGCTTGGGTATGGATATAATTATATAAACACATTATGAACATTGTATTTGATCATAATTTGGTAAGTTGCAACATTATTAGCAGGTGACGTGACAACATTGTTCCAAGGCTGCAAAAAAGCCAGACCACATGCTCACTTTTCTCTAACATTGCAGTAACGTCATGAAACACCGTAAATAAGATGCATTTTATTAATGTAAATACAACATTATATCAAAGTCGGGGTAATGCTGTTTTCTATTTATTTATTTATTTACCCATTTATGCTGTGTTATCAAAGTTAACTTTTTCAAACATAAATCATACATATTCACAACATTGTTTTGTAATGTTGCTGCAATGGGGCCTTAGTCTCAAGTTGTTGCATTTAGTATTATGTCATTTGAAATGCTAAGCAGACACAAGAGACAAATGGGGAATGTTAATGCTAAGCCAGGCCAACAAAATGTTGTTTGTAGGGTAGTCTACTGTCCTATTGTGTCTGACTGAGCAAAGAGAGAATAGATTAGCCATTTTTCTGCCATTTCAATCAAAATTTGAAATCATCTTGAAGCAGGATGCAGGGGGTAGGGTGTCCTCAATATTTGGAGCACGTGTATATCATTAAATGTTTTGGTTAATTAAAACTAAAACTCTGTAATAACCTATGGATTGTTTTTCTGCAATGTTACTAATGGCCAAAAATGCCAGTGTTGCAGTGTTAGGCATTTTATAGAAATATTTCTTAACTAATTCTGAAAATAAGCAAGAACAATAAATAACGGCATCTTGAGTATAAACTATTCAAATAAATCATGGCAATTTTGCACGACACTATAAAAAATTTCTGATAGATATAACATTTCAGTGTGGTAGTCATTCAATAGAAAGGTTTTTAAATTTTGATATTTTCAAGATCTTACACATGGATATTTGTATCAGTTTGCATTCATTTTGTGTTAGGATTGATTTTTGCGTGGTAAGCAGCCATGTCTGGTACAGGATATCCTCACTTCTCTGAGGTCAGGATACAGTCATGCCCCTGTTGGACAGAGGACATGAGAGTAATACAACTTTGTAAGCTGCCCAAAAAAAAAAAAAATCTACAGCACTGGAAAATGCCTGTCAGTCTTTCCTTTTAGCCAACATGGCACACAGCGATGGATGATTCCACAAATGCCACCTTTCTTTTGATTTGAATGAGTCACAGATATTTAAGTTACATGCAATTTGAGTAACTTGATTTGTGCTTTATTACCGTATTGGCATACTGTGTGAACAAACATGTAGTACGTGTACAGCATCAGGATGCTGTGACACATTAGAATATTCTGTGCAGGAACCAGTGGATGACTATGCCTGTACTGGTGGTGGTGTGTGATGAGTGATAATGCAGTGATGGTAAGCTGTAACTTGTGAGGACAACAACAGTTGTTTTATTTTGCTAAAATGAGTGAGGTAGTTAAATCATGTACTGTTATGACCAGTTAACATTGAGGAAAGGTCCATTAAAATGGCTATGATAACCTCTGTTATGGGCAAATGTGCACTTAAAGCTGAAATTGAATGAAAGTAAGTTTAAAAAATATTGCCTAAAGTTAGACTCACTGGATCTCAGCAGGTACAGTAGAAGACTGAGGATTTTATGATGCTGTCCTGGGTGCTTTAGTGTTAATTTTCCATGCCTGTGTCCTATTGTTGTCCCAAGTGTTGTTGTAAGGTGGAAGGTCACAGAGGAAGGACTGGCAGGAAAGTGTGTATGCGCACATGCACGTGTGTGAGATGACTCATTGCGCTGCTTACTGAAAATACATTTAAGCTCTCCACCCGTTTTACTGGCTGTTCTTATTTTTGTCGGAATAGCATTTCGTTAGTAACGCGCTATTCCGTAACTAAAATATCATCTCAATTATGGGAAGCTGAGCAGTGAAGTTAATGAAGCTGCTGCATGATAACCTTTTCTATACCCTCTACCTTTTCTTGTTTGATTTTAGTTTTCTGTCATAGTGTTTGACATCATTTTGCATTTAAGCTTGTTCTCAGTGTTGTCATGCTTCAGTACTTCAGGGAGATTTTCGATTGTTGCTTCTTTCTTTCTATTGTCTGGAACAAAATAGCTGCAATAATGCTCATTTGTCTCTTATACTCTTTACTTTCTGTTGAACATCAGTAAATAAACAATGTTTTAGCTCCCTTTCACTGTAATTACTTGTGTGAAGATATCTCAGCTGTTAATATGATTTAAATGTTTGAGGTTTAAAACAGGACTTGTACTCACGTTGTGCTGTGGGGCCCGATGCACCTCTTGCTGTTCCTCCTCCAGATTGTCGCTGCTTTTCTCACTTCTTCTGAAGAACACTTCTGACCAGTCTGTCATCCACGCACACTTTAATAAAGCTCTTTCAGTCTTGTTTTATTCCTTCAACTGTTCTTTTCCACCTCTTTTCTAGAGTGAAGTTGAAAGAGGTTTTGAGATGTTCTTGGAGGTTCCTTTCAGAAGCCTTATCTCTTTTGTGGTGATAAGTTGGTTTCCTGCAGCTCTGCTTTCTGCTTCTCTCCAATATCCTGAGATGTCAGTAGAACAGATTGGGTCTTATATTCTCTATTTTCTTCTCCACATGCAACATCAAATTGTTGCTGTGGATGAAGTAGTGCAGAGATGCTGCTGAAAATAATTGAACTCACAGTTGCAGGGGTCTTTGTCTTCAGTATGTCAAACTTCTGTCTGCCCTCCTCTTTTTACCCCCCCATCTGATTGAGTCCAGAGTGCTGTCTCTTCCCTCCTCCTGCACTCCCTGCATCCATCCCACTTTCTCTCCACCCACCAGACTTATCAGCCCCTCTGCTTTTCTCCAACAACTCCTCTCAGTACACACATTCCACCTCTCTTATCCAGGACACGCTACACCCCCTTCACCCTCTCCTTGTTGCAGTGGGGGGCTGGGTGTTGCGTGTTAGGGGTCAGAGTGAGGCGGCTGACCTGATAAGTTGAGGTTCAGGAAAGCAGAAAAAGGGGGGAAGGGCAGCACAGACAGACTTGGTGTGTCTTAAAAGTAGGGGTACCATGGAGCTGATCACATTCTTCCATTTTGTTATGTTTGGTTGTATAACAGAGTCAAAAAAACGTCTTTTTAAAATGTTGACCAATGATTAGTAACTAGAGTAAGATTTTAAAAAAAAAAATAGGTTAGGAGTTGTTCAGAGGCGGGTGATTCCTTCTGACACTCAGAAAGTCTCACTTTTGTGGATATTTATCAGACTTGTACTACTTAATCAAGAGTTGACAGTAGATTCTCTTTGAATACCTGTGAATTATTTTTTCTTTACTAAAGGAGCGAATTGAAAGACAAATGTGGAATATATCTTGTCTGTACCCTGAATTTTACTATGGCTTATACAGTCATGTGAAAAACTAAGTACATCCCATGATTCAGTAGCTTGTAGAACGACCTTTAGCAGCAGTAACTTACAATAATTGTTTTCTTACTTCATCAGTCTCTCACATCGTTATGGAGGAATTTTGGCCCACTCTTCTTTATAGCGTTGCTTCAGTTCATTGAGGTTTGTGGGTATTCATTTGTGGACAGCTCTCTTAAGGTCCTGCCAGAGCATTTCAGTCAGGTTAAGATTTTAAGACTTTGACTGGTCCATTGCAACACCTTGATTCTTTTCTTTTTCAGCCATTGTGTTGTAGATTTGCTGCTGTAATTGGGATCATTGTCCTGTTGCATGATCCAATTTGAGCCAAGCTTTAGCTGTTGGACTGATGGCCTCAAATTGACTCTAGAATACTTTGGTATACAGAGGAGTTTATGGTCGTCTCACTAACTGAAGGGGTACCCAGGTCATGTGGCTGCAAAATGAAGCCCAAATCATCACCCCTCCACCACCGTTCTGGACAGATGGTATCAGGTGTTTGCGCTGATATGCTGTGTTTGGTTTTCGCTAAATGTGGTGCTGTGCATTGTGGCCAAATATCTGTCCAAAGGACATTGTTCCAGAAGTCTCATGGTTTGTTCAGATGCAGCTTTACAAACCTAAGCTGTGCACCCATGTTCTTTTTAAAAAGAAAACTTTTTCTCCTGGAAACTCTTCCAAACAAGCCAAACTTGATCAGTCTTTTTCTAATTGTGCTGTCATGAACTTTAACATTGAACATGCTAACTGAGGTCTGTAGAGTCTGAGATGGCGCTCTTGGGTGTTTTGCAGTTTCTCTGAGCATTACACGGTCTGACCTCTGGGTTAATTTGCTGGAATGTCCACTCCTGGAAAAATGGTGGCATTGTGCTAACACAAACCTGAACGCTCCAGACCAGCAATTTGCCAAAACCTCTGCTTTTATAGATGTGCTCACACTTGCTGATGATCATTTAATCAAGTTCATTTGATTAGCAGCACCTGGCTGCTACTGACCCTCTTAATTCCTATGGAAGCAGTGAGGGTGCACTTAGTTTTTGACATGACTGTAGGTGATGTGATCAGGGCTGTTGCATCAAAAGCAGTTTAGATATATGTAATGTGAGAAAAATAACATCCTTGTTCCCTGTTTTCTATAGAGTACATTTTTTTTACTGTCCATACAAACTAAAACTTCTATAACAGGATTATCTGGACAAAATTAAGACATCCTGAAGCAGTACTTCAGAGATGTGTTAACCTGTAGTAGATGACCCACTTTACCTGTTGAACCACATCCGCCCCACCAGCTTCTCTTTAATGCCACTGGTGTTAGATAGTGCCTTCTTTCAGAGGTACTCTGTACTTGTGACTCCAGACTCTGGCATTGCTCTTCATGCATAAAAAGTGGGCTTGACTCCAGAAAAGCACCCTCTTTCTGTTACATGTTACAATAACAGAGAATGAATAAGTTAAGTAAGAGCTGAAGTACATTTTATACATCTAGGTTTTGCTTGAACCTGTGTGTGTTGTTTTTAGTGGAGCTATGTTAAATACATATTTTTTTAGTTGTATAGTTCATGCATCTGTTATTTATACACACTGTACATGACTCATTACAGTGATCTACTGCATTTTACATGGTACTGTATCACAATACAGTTCAGCCTTTCTCTATGGACCAAAGCAAATGCTAAAGTAATTTTTTACCTTTAGCAGGCCTTTATAGAAATGAGTTTTAAATTAGCCATTAATGAAATGTTAAGCTAAAAAGATTTTGCACCAGGACAATTTAAGTAGAGGAAACATTGATTTGGTCTGCACCCTCCTCTTAAAGGACATTGTGTTTAAATACTACGTCACCTTGCTGCTCTAAAAACATCCTGTTGTCAGGGCTTGACAAAGCTAAGCCTGCAGCTTTGAAGAACAAATGATCAGCATCCAGTAATAGTTCTATCTGTGTGGTTGGATTAAGATCAACCAGATAGTTAAGACTAAATGACAAGATTCATGTCTTGCTGAAATTGAAAAGTTTTTCAGAAAGAGTAGTTGGCACATGTGATCACTATGTTAAGTGGTTTGAAAGAATCTGGAAGCTGAGAAGAAATGTGTGCTATTTCACGTCTGTTCAGATGATGATTCATTCTAGCCAAAGTCACACCTCAGGTTTAGTATGATGAGTGGGAGAGGGCTTAAAAGCAGTTTCATAACAAATAGATAAAAGATGCTGCAAAAGACATCAAACTACACTGTTTATAAAAAATGGGGCATTATCGCGAGATCCTCTGAATTGCAGTATTAGAAAGCAGTCAGTGAGGTAAGAGAGCAAGATCCCTAGAGACCCAGAAAGGCTGTAATCAGTGAAATGATAAAAGATCAGAGCATAAGCAAAATAATTAGTGTTGTCCGATCCTGATTTTCCAGCCTTTTTCCTCTGCTTTGAGCTTGCAGTGTTTATTTACTTAAAGCCCTTCTTTGGCCCCAGCATTATCCTCAGTCACCCAATGAACCTGAAGACATCAAAAGGACAGCTATAAACAGTATGTAGAAGTAGTAGTGACCTTTCTGCACTAGCATAAGTTTTTATGCTACAGCAGAAAGGTCGCTACTGCAGATCTCAGTTCTTTTTTCCCTTTTCTTTTCTGGTGATCTTCACATTACAGATGAAATAGTTACTGCATAATCTTTGCTCTCATGCTCAGAAAGAGCAGCATAAACAAACATCAAAGTTTGATCATCCTGATTACACCACTTGATGATGATTGCATAGCTGAAGTATTTTTTTCTTGGCTGAGACAAGAGCATTGCCTCTCTTATCACCACCTGACTGCAGCAGGGTGGACAGATAGACAGACGGAGGTGGTCTTCCTGTGTGTTTTGAAGCAGGATTTCCTTCAGTCTGTCCTCTTGCTGGCCCTGTGGCCTCTAACTTAACCCGAGGACATGGTGACCTGCCAACGCTCTGTCACTGTGCATGGGAACACAAAGGATTTTTATAATGATGAAGCAGACTTTAGAAAATAACATTTAGAAAAAAATATAAATAATAATGCAACCGTGTTTGTTTTTCTTTTTTTACATGTTGAAACATAATCTCTCCTTTCTAATTATTTATCTTAAGTAATTATTTATCTCAGGTCAAGGACAAAAGCTATGCATATGGATTCAAACCAATTAGCTTGAACACAAAATAATAAAAAAACACTGACCATCTATATTTATATTAAAACTAGCACTACATAAATTATTAGATTTTGCATCTCAACAGATAAGGGACAGTGGATGTGCTGTCTCAAAGTTCAGAAATTATATTGTGTCCACAACTAATAGCAGGACTTGTTTGATGTGAAGTTACTTGAATCGTGGATATACTGGGTTCCCATGTGAACAGCTTACATTCAGGCGTAGAGTTCAACACATTTATGTTAAGGGATGTTCATGCCTATCTTTTTACATGCATGAAGAAGTACCACATGTACAGGACATCCAATGTGCAAGTTTCTCTGCCTTTACTCCCACTTAATCATGAGTCAAATACAGTATATAGGTACACGAAGGAGGCGGAGTTATGTTAGGCAATGCTGTTTTTGCACTAGTGCGGATTGGAGGCTGTGGTGGTATAAAAACAGAGCAATCTTAAGCAAACATTAGTGCTTTCTGTGTGTGAGGTTTAGGAGTGTGAGTCCTTGTATAATCTGTGAGGAAAGTCTGCACACGTCTGTTTTTGCGCTGTGCTGTTTCCTGCTTTGCAATCTCTGAAGTTTTGCTGCTTGTACAATCTCCTTCCTTAGTTTATCCTGGATGCTGAGGTCCAACTGGAAACTTTTAGATTACTCTAGTTGTATTTTTTCACACGCATGTCTAACAATAGCAAGCCGAACTGAGGACGTGAATAACAAAGCTGTGCCAAACATTTGTCACAGCCAAAGGATATGACTGGTTGTAAATGGTTTCATGGTGGGTTGTGAGGTGGCTGTATGAATGCTATAAATAAGATGAGAATAGCAAGAGGATAATGAGTAGTAGAGAAGGATCATCGGGCAGGTTCAAGCCACTGTACACGGCAATCCAGCTGATGAGGGGTGTACTACGAAAAAGCGGGATATAGCCACACTTTCTTTGCATTAGCTGGCTCCTCAAAACCCCCAACCAGAGATAATGGGTATCAATCAAGATAACAGTTATGAACTTAAGTGACGCTTTCTTCACCTGGGTTTGTGCATGCTCAAATTAAAGAGAGCTTTTCTATTCCTAATCATTTTGGGAAATGTGAAACTCACACATAAAACCCTGGTGAGAGATAATGAGTGTCATTACAGTGATTATCAACTTGTTAACCCAGGCTTTCTGCTTCAGGCTGTGTGCACACTTACATGATAACATGATAACATGATAACTTGATGCATGAGTTGAATTTTTAAATGTTGTTGAATGGACTGACGGGGCTTTATATATTTATATTTTTGTGTGTGTGTGTGTATATACAGCTCCGGAAAAAATTAAGAGACCACTCCAAAATTATCACTTTTTCTGATTTTGCTATTCATAGGTATATGTTGAGTCATATGAGTAAAATGAACATTTTTATTTTGTTCTATAAACTACTGACAACATAACTCCCAAATTCCAAATAAAAATATTTTCATTTAGAGCATTTATTTGCAGAAAATGAAAAAATTGTCAAAATACCAAAAAAGGTCCAGTGTTTTCAGACCTCAAATAATGCAAAAAAACAAGTTCATATTCATTTTTAAACAACACATTACTAATGTTTTAACTTAGGAAGTGTTCAGAAATCTATATTTGGTGGAATAACCCTGATTTGCAATCACAGCTTTCATGCGTCTTGGCATGCTCTCCACCAGTCTTTCACATTGCTGTTGGGTGACTTTATGCCATTCCTGGTGCAAGAATTCAAGCAGCTCAGCTTTGTTTGATGGCTTGTGACCATCCATCTTCCTCTTGATCACATTCCAGAGGTTTTCAAAGGGGTTCAGGCCTGGAGACTGGGCTGGCCATGACAAGGTCTTGATCTGGTGGTCCTTCATCCACACCTTGATCGACCTAGCTGTGTGGAGCGTTGTCCTGCTGGAAAAATCAATCCCCAGAGTTGGGGAA
>VUQI01046882.1:3010-35475 GCA_015106735.1 Paratilapia polleni | reverse complement strand
CTGACTGCATTGTGCCAAGTGTAAAGTTTGGTGGAGGGGGGATTATGGTGTGGGGTTGTTTTTCAGGAGCTGGGCTCGGCCCCTTAGTTCCAGTGAAAGAAACTCTTAATGCTTCAGCATACCAAGACATTTTGGATAATTTCATGCTCCCAACTTTGTGGGAACAGTTTGGGGATGGCCCCTTCCTGTTCCAACATGACTGCACACCAGTGCACAAAGCAAGGTCCATGAAGACATGGATGAGCGAGTTTGGTATAGAAGAACTTGACTGGTCTGCACAGAGTCCTGACCTCAACCCGATAGAACACCTTTGGGATGAATTAGCGGAGACTGCGAGCCAGGCCTTCTCGTCCAACATCAGTGTCTGACCTCACAAATGTGCTTCTGGAAGGTCAAAAATTCCCATAAACACACTCCTAAACCTTGTGGAAAGCCTTCCGAGAAGAGTTGAAGCTGTTATAGCTGCAAAGGGTGGGCCGACATCATATTAAACCCTATGGATTAAGAATGGGATGTCACTCAAGTTCATATGCGTGTGAAGGCAGTCAAGCGAATACTTTTGGCAATATAGTGTATAACGCTACGCTTTAGTGGTCATTAGCGAGAAAGAGCCACCTGACGCCGTTCGTTGTGGCTAATGAAATATGTCATGTCCTGTTACGACCCTTCCCATTCCCATTCCAAGTGTGCTTCCTCTGGAAGTTAGATATATTTACATTCAATTCTGATACATTTTATTTATTTGATTTTGCTTTTTCATTTTACATTATGAGGAATATCTGTACTTCTAAGCTGTACTTGATGTGCACTTAGAGAGCACAGTACTGTGCCAAAGTCAATGCCCTAACTTAAAGTTTAAAAAAAACTGATCTGGATCTGTGCCATAATTTAATGGTTTCATCCTCAGCCCATTCTCCACCTTTCTGCTAAGTTTTTTTATTCTATTAGATTACTTTTGCATAATATTGCTAACAAACAAATTGAAACACAGCAGAAATAACCAGAATCACAGAAAGTTGTGAAAAGCACCCATCAAAGGCCCACTTTTTTATTTAACAAGATATATAAACAGAACATATTTTAGAGTCTTAAATTCAGCATTTTTTTAAACATTACTTATTTAACATAAGTGATAAGTAGAAGTACAGCACTTAAATGCAATTTTGTAGTGCTTGTACTCTCCCATTGCTTACCCCTACTACATTCAAGGGGGTAAGTAGTGAATGTGCCTTAAGCAAAATAACGCTTAAGCAATTTTTTAAAATATATTTTCACACTGTTAAATGCCTTCTTTTACTTAAAGGATTGTTTCCACCACATTTTTTTCTGTTGTCTCCCTTAGGAAGGTGTGTTACTGGGAGCAGTGGGAGCTTATGAATGGAACGGGACAGTGGTAATGTATAGTGCTGGAAAAGAAGTGGTTCCAGGGGAAATCCAGTTCTATGACCCAAAGAAAGAGGCCGGGTATGAAAGACTGGCTGGGTACCTTGGTGAGTGGAAACTTAATAAAATACTTTCTCAATCAGTTTCTTTAAATGTCATGCACATATACATCTGAAATCTTAATGGATTTAAAAAAAATCATAATAACTGACTTGTCTGCAATTAACAGAGTTCCTTAACACAAAATCTGCTCTTGTACTTAAATACTTACATTTTAATGCAATTTGTTGTCCCTGATCCATGTATGGAGACAAAACATCTGAGAATAGCCAAAACACCTTTGTGTAGACCAGGGGGTCGGCAACCTTTACCATGAAAAGAGCTTTTTTTGACCAAAAAAAATGTGTATGGAGTGTATACACATGTGTATTTATGATTATTTGTTACTTTAACTTTGCTTTTTCATATGCATTCACTATATGTAAATTATGGAACTAAAAAAAGCAAAATTTTAATGTTTATATACTTTTACTGCCAACAAAACAGTTGTGAAGCGGAGGAAAAAATATTATTCTTAATATCTGTATCTAATCATTTAGGTCTACTTTGCTATCAAGCTCTACAGGCCACCTTGAGTCCTACTTGTGTTTGTTGAAATTAATTGAATTAAGAGTAGCTACTTTGAAAATAAATTAAACATATAGCAACCTAAAAACAACAGTTTAAGTTTAATTTAGACTAAAGTCCAGCCACGTATCAAGCATACTGGTGAGCCTGCAGCCTTGGTAGTGAAAGCAAACAAATTTGTCCATGCACTGTTAAATTCTCTGTTTTCCTCCAAGACTTACTTTTTTGGATTTTGAATCCATAGCTAGGGGGACTCAAGACTAGCCATTTATGTGTATACATCCATGCTTACCACCACCTCAAAGTTTAGCAAGATTAAGAGGATAAGTTGCCAGGTAACAGAGGTAGGCTATGACACACATTTTAGTTGTCGTATTTTGCAGACCCAAGTGCAGACTTCAGAGACAGACTTATCAAAAGAAACTAAAACTTAATTGAGGCAAAGCAAAAGTCAGCAAACTAAAGAAGCCCGAGACATTCCACATAACCCACAAAAGACAAACAAGTACACAGTATGGCTAGACAAAGAACTAAGGCAAACTGAGGCTTTAAATAGGCACATGAGGTCATCAGGGAGACTGGAAACACCAGGGTAACAGGACACAGCTAAAGGTTAGGTAATTAAGACAACAACAAAGGAAGTAAAACTAGCAGCAAAGCACAAGAGACAAAGGACTAACAAAATAAAGCAGGAAGCAACTAAAAGAGGACTCACATAACAGAGACAAAGACTTAACAAGATACAAGAACACAGTAGGGAGACCAGGCTAAACTAAAATACAAGGAATCAAATATATAATATTCTAAATCCTAAATAAAACCAGATTACAAAAGTAGCAAGAACTAAAAACTAAACACAGAGTCAAGGGATTACACAGAAACTAGAAATGATAACCACAACCATGAAATCCTTACTATTATTACAGAATTAAAGAAAATCTCAAGTATAAACTAAGAAATCCCAACAGAAAACTCAAAATAACCCAACCAAACCCACAGACCATGACATTAGTCATAAAAAATGAAAATTGGTGTGTAGGCTACACATTAGTACAGTGTAAAGACACATGTAAAATCATAATAAATAAAAATGGTAATAAAAAAAATTAAACATCGCTCATTTCTATATTTCATTACATTACGTTTCTATACATTACATTTCTATAATGTTCGAGCTCCCTGGTTTAGACAGGCCTATGAAACACTGAAGATCTGAGAGAATGAGTGAGGCAGAAGTGTCAGGGCTTTTGACCTATTTAAGTCTAAGCTAAAAAGTTGGTCTTTAGCCTCTTATAAAAGATATTGTCAGTTTTTGTTGTTTCACATAAGAAAAGAGATTTCTGTCTGTACTCTCTCAAATAATGACAGCTGGACAGTCGTTTGGTCTCTGTCAGTCAAATCTGATCAAACTGCACCCAAACAGTCCACAGGCTGAAGCTGATTAACAAAATCTTCCTGTTTTCCCCCTGTTCTTTAACTGTTGCTTTATTTGTTATTAATATTATTATGTTATTAATTTAATGATATAGAAATTTGAACCAAGTTACAGTTAAAAATCATGTAGTAGGCTGAATGAAATGTGTGGATTACACACCTTTTGTTTTCACTGACATAGATCTGACCTGAGTGTTTTTGGGGTAAAGTAAAGTTAAAAAAAAGATCTTTTAAGTGAAATTTACTGAAAAGCTGCAGAATAAATATAGGAGTTTCTGCTTGTGTGGAGGAGAAAGGTATGTCATTTGTCTGACTTCAAAAGCAGATTCTTCTCTCTCTGTGTCACATAAATAATAATACGCAGGCTCTTCTCTCCACAGTGCTGCCTTTTATGGCTTGTAAAGCAGCCGCAGTATCTTAATATCAAGTTATTTAATCAACATGTCATTAGATGGAGCACTGGTAGCTCACATACTATAAACTCAGCTGTTGGCATATTCTTGTACTGAATGGTCGAACTGCGGCATGCAGAGCCGTTGTGTGCTTTTCTAAGTGGGTGTGTGTTCCTGCCAGTTTCCAGTAGTGTTTTGCAGTTTCCTTCTCACACTCAGAAGTAAACAGCTGCCAGAGGAGGCATTAAAAATATCTCACAAACAGAGCGAGTGTGTATTTCTTTCCTAGAGACATCGTAAATTGCAGATACTTTTGCGACACAATCCTGATGGTGCCTGTTCATATTGTGTGGACTGAAATAATGTGCTTGTAAATGTGTTCTCTGCAGGTTATGATGTTCAGTCAGCATCCACGCCTAAAGGAGTGCTGTACATCGCAGGTGCACCGAGGTACAACCACACAGGCCGCGTTGTTATCTACCGACTCAGTGAACAAAACGAGATTGTCATCTCACAGATACTGAAAGGAGAACAGGTGAGTCTTCGTCAGGCTTGGCTAGCCTGCATTCCTCAGTGCACTTTTGCAACGGAGACTTTTTTCAAGCTTATTTTCTGAAAAGCTTAAAGACAGTAACTAATGATGCTGACTCTAATTTTAAGCTAACTGGGTATGTAACTTTAAGAAAACTTAAAGAATATAAAAGAAAGAATAAGGTGCAAAACACAATAACTAACAGAAAACAACACAGAATGCTTTCTTATTACAGCTGTGTGTTGTAATGTTATTTTTTTATGATTGTGTTTTACCCACTGTTGTGTTTTAGACCTCAAGGCCACTGTAAAAACCCATAAAGGACTTTTTATTTCTGTAAACAATAGCTTCATCTACTTCTGAGGTGCATGCAAGAGAGGAAAAAGTCTGAAAAGGTCAAAACTCCATCCACATACGTATCAGCCAGTGAGAGATCTCCAAGGATTAGTTTGGCAGATGGTCATGTGGCTCCAGGCCATTCATTGGCCATGGCAAACAGAAGCCCCCTATAAACATAGGCAACACTATGTTTGGTCCAAACTGCACTATTAAGGAGCCATGCTTAAAGTATGACATGTCATATGCCTGCTTCAAAGCAATTAAAATATTATTTACAAAAGAAATAAAATAAATAAACAACTATACATTGCATTTCATTTTATTATGTACAAAACAAGCGTGTTGTAAAAAGTGATGTGCAGCATATGTAGTATAAACTTTATATATATAAACTGTAATATAACAAGTGTATTTAATATAAATTTTAATAAATACGATTAGATATCTTATAATAAGAAATAATGAATAAATAAAAGCACAATAATAGAAATATTAATGAAATAAGTAATATAAGATATCTTATATGATCAGGACAAGGTGCCAGTGGAATTCCTTATCATTTTGGTGAAGATGCACCTATTTTTTTTGTGACATTCAACTACAGCTCCCATTAGTCTTTCACTTAATGTAGGCAAATCCTCTGTGTAATGCAGATTTCAGGACTCTCTACATTCACTATTTATTGTATATAATGTGCAAATATAGAGTTCAGTGGAGTAAACATTGAAAGATGGTTTGGGACTTTGTGCAGATTGGTTCCTACTTCGGCAGTGTCCTGCAGACTGTCCAAGTTGATAACGATTCCTACACAGACCTGCTTTTGGTCGGAGCTCCAATGTACATGGGCACAGAAAGAGATGAACAGGGACGAGTTTATGTCTACAAACTCAATGAGGTACTGAAAATGAGATCAGTCTGGTGTCTTTTGTCAGATTTCTGCTGAAATGCACAATAAGAGAGTTGTGACGATTTAAACCCCCGATAGTCACCTCTCATAGTGCTGATGATCTACGCTTGTTTTGACTTTGCTCCATTACAGGATGGCCAGTTTAAACATGAGTTTACTTTAAAGCCTGTCAATCAGTCCTGCTGTACCCCCCAATCAGCCGGCTGCACCAATAAAAATGAACCATGTGGCGCCCGGTTTGGTACAGCCATTGCAGCAGTGACGGATCTTAACCTTGATGGGTATAATGATGTGGCGATTGGTGCACCTTTTGAGAATGATCATAAAGGGGCCGTCTACATCTATCATGGAGACAACAAAGGATCACTGAAAGAGAAATTTGTACAGGTGAGAACACTGAACTGCTAATACTGAAAGATCTGTTATTGTTTATTTAATACAATATATTTTGGCCAAGTGTTTTTTCCCATGAATGGAGCCATTGTGTACAAGAATAGCTTTCCAAACTAAGGTTTGAGATGTATCCTCCCTTATTTGTGGGTCTGTGCAAATATTGTTTACCCAAGTTAGTAATGCAAAGTGTTGCCTTAATATCCTCTGCTTTGTTTGTTGGTGTGTCCTCAGCGTATCCCTGCAGGTGGTGATGGTGAAAAGGTGAAATTCTTTGGTCAGTCCATACATGGAATCATGGATCTAAATGGAGATGGAATCACTGATGTTACCATAGGAGGTCTGGGAGGGGCCTCACTGTTCTGGTGAGACATGGCTCATCCTCAGATATAAACATTCACTCCAAAAACTACACATTCCACTTCAATCATTACCGGCAGCAGCAGCAGTGCTGCATCCCAGAGACGTCGTACATGTCCGCTTTGCATTGTATTAATCTGGGTTTAGACAGCTGTGCATGTCCCACTGGGTTTTGTAGGCTGGAAACCATCAATCTCCTAAAGATTTCTCTTTTAAAAACCCCCACTACATACTTCACTGTTGGAGACCAGCATACAGTCCTCAGCTCACAAAGTTCTGAAATACAAGCCCACAGCATGATTTAACGTCCCAGGCAGACCTTCTCCCACAGCTTCTACTGACAGAGGCTCAACTAGGCTGTGTGAAAACTCCATTTCCCAAGAGGCTTGGAGTTTAAATAGGATTTGGCAACAGGCGGCTGTTCTTCCTGTACTGCTGGCTGTGTTTTAGAAAGCTCAACAGTTGGATGGCGAGAACTGAAGCCAAGTTTTATGCTCAAGATGCACTGGTTCCTTCCTTTGAGAAAGCAGATGCAAGCAGTAAAAGTTTATTATAAAAAAAATGTATTATACTCTGACTGACTACATAATGCATCAGTGCCATCGGCTATTTAACATGTTTCTGTAGCTAGTTAGTGTGGAGCAAGTTTTACTACTTCATGGACAGTTTGGTAGTGACTTGCAGTAGTATGTGCAGTATACTTGCGCTGTACTTGTACTGTTCCTGTGTGCTATACTTTCTAGAAGTTGGTGTGTTTAATTTGTTTTACCAGGTCCAGAGATGTTGCACAGCTGAATGCCAACATGACTTTTGACCCTGTTAAAATCAACCTGCAGCAGCCTGAACACCAATGTGAACATGGCGGACGCAAATCTGCGTGTGTGAAGACCAAGGTGTGTTTCGCCTACAAAGTTAAATCCGACAAGCAGGACTTAAACGCATCTGCAGGTGAGCCATGAAACAACCCCGTATTAATATGGTTGAACCTGAGATTTAACTCACTTTTTATACATTTTTTTCTAACCACATTTTTTAAAATTTCTTGTGTCCTGTAGAAATCCTCTATACTATAACTCTGGATAGGCTGCGTGCCAAAGCCAGGGCTTCATTTATTGGCACAGACGATAAAATTGATCGTAGGATTACAAAGATCTTCAGCATTGAAGATGGAACAAGCAAATGCCTGGAGGAAAGCTTCATGATGTCGGTAAGTCTTCTGATCTTTATAATGTGGGATCAGTTATGGTTTCATATCTGCACAAAGTCAAACTTTATTTTCAGAATTCATCCCCTAAACACAGTAATCAGATCAAGTGGATTCCTTAAATCTCTATGCTGCTCATTCATTAAAGTTATATTCTGGGCTTCCTGGAAATGTTAACAGTGTTTTAGGGCTGTTAGCCAGAGAAGAGGCAGGACAAAGCTGTCCTACGCAGAGCAGGAAGACCCAACATGAAACAGACCCATTCTGATCAAAGCATGCTTGGTTCAGCCCCTGTGCTGCTCTGAGTGATAAATTATCTGTAGACATTTGGAGAGAGGGAGAGAGGATGAAAATGAGCAAAGAGTGAATAAGAGTGAAGAAGAAGGCGAATTAGGCTGTGATCCATTGAGTACTGTTGCCTATTACAGCTAAAACCTTTGAAAGTTATTGCTGCTCCACCTACTGTAAGCCCAAGCGGTCTCCTTAGGCAGTTTCTCTTTCCGGGCATTCGTGCCAGCCATGGATTTCTCTGACTGGCTGACCCTTTGGTGAAAGAAAGAGGAACTAATCAATGGAAACAGCTGTTGTTATTTTGTGTGCTGAGTATGAATACCTGCTCTGTTCAAGTGGGCAAGTTGGGGCAGAAACTTCACACTTATTCCAGGGCAGAGGTCTTTTGGGGTCGAGAATTTGTCCAGCACGGAAGAAGCACCACATCTATATCCCCTGAATCCGAGATGGACCCAAATCTGAACCCATCTGACCCATCTGAAACAACATGAACCAAAAGGAGATGAGCATGTCCAAAAAAGTGATTAGTACTCAGTCTCTGTGCTAAATCAGTCTCCTATTCTGCCTTGGTACAATGTCACTGATTGAAAAAGAAAAATAAAGTTAGTAACATTGACTGAAGATGGTTAAATATTGAAAAAAAATTGATCATCAACATAGCAGGAAGTTATGTACAGTATGATTTATCTTTTTTTTAAGCAGCGGACACAGTCTGGACTGATGAAGCTGCACCAGTGGGCCTGATTAAAGCTGCAGTGCTTTCATGATGTACTCTTCATCAGGATCCTTTGAGGTTTAATCAACATTTGGAACGGTCTCAAGAAAGAGCTATATTTATCCCTCGCAGTGACTTTACATTATGTCATGCCTCACTGTCATTTAAAGGTCAGGCACCTTTTCACAGTAGTTGTGATTTGCAGAGACTACCTACTGACTGTTGTGACACTCATGTGGCACCGGCAAATGTTAGATATCTGGTGGTTTTCAGTGAGACATTCTTGATTAATGACTCTGACTTTTTTTCTGGTGTCACCAGAGCCACATGCTCTTTTAATCAGTGAAAACACCATCTCAACTCCATCTGCTAAGTGGTTTGGAACAAAAGTTTTGACAGACTTTCATGATTCCCAGAGGATGAATCCAATGGTTCTCTGACCTTTGCTCTACCATCAGGTTGACACTCTTGGTTTAAAGTGAAATGCTAAATGGTTTGCCAGTAAAGTGCTGAAAAATACACTCAGCAAGCACTTTATTAAAAACAGCACAGCAGCGCAGTTAGAGGCTTCATTTGCTCTCAAAACACCCTCAATTCTTCCACCGAAGCAAAACAATTTTGCTTCGTGAACTGGTGCATTATCCTGTAGGAAGTAGCCACTAGAAGGAGGTAAATAGTGGCTGAAAGGGGTGGCTAAGCTCAGGTGCAATACTCAGATATGCAGTGGTATTCAAACTATGATTGACTTGAGGCCAGGAAAACATTCCCCACATCATTACACAATGCAGTAAGTGACCACTTTACTTTTCACTCCAGGAGTGGGAGATATCATCACTGTCAGAAAGCCCTGATGTTTCTGACTCTGAATTATATATATTTTTTTAAGAATCAGTTGCTCTTAATTACATAATAGTAAAATGTAACACGGCTTCAGAATCAGAAAGCTTCCAATCCGTCAGTCATGAAGCACAGGTTTGTAAGACCTTTAAGTCCTTGTTATGTTCTTAACTTTTTTCTTCCTCTGTCTTTTATTTTCCTCCCTGCTTCGCCTCATCCTCCTCTATCTCAGGCCCGGCTGGACTTCCGAGACCCTCTCATGGTGTCTTTGGAGTTTGGAAAAGTTGAGGAGGACCAAGGTCCTGTGCTGGATGAAAGCCTTCCCAAATCCATCAATAAGACAGTAAGACCACTTATGTTAAATTAACTGTCAAATAACAGTAAGCAGAGTAAAGTCGCAGACAGGAAGAATTTGACCCTCATCTGTCTTTATAATCCTGTAGTGGGGAGAAGGGTCTTCTTTTCTGGCTCCAAACATGCTGCTGATACAGTACTTTAGTATCTGCAACAGCTGACCCCCATCCTCCCATCCTTTTCCCTCCAGCCTGCATTAGTTTTTCAGCACCAACAGCCAAGACAATCTTCCCACACCCCCACATGGATATTTGCTCTAACAAGAGGATTTCCAGATAATTGTTGCACTGAGTGATGTTTCCCGATAAAGTGGGAAATATCGCAGGAGAATTCAGCTTCAGCGTAACAAAAAAAAATACAATTAAAGCCTGTAAGCATTAGTAGCGATATCGTCTTTTCTCACACCTAAACCCAAGATCAGATGTGGTATGTTCAAAAGCCTTAACACATCCTGACTCCCCTCAGCATAACAGCAGCGACGCATGTTGCACTTAGCATTATTAGGACCTCTCCTGTTATTGTTATTGACAGGAAGAGAAGGGGACATACACCCAAAGAAACGGAAGTGTTTTTCTTATGACATTGCACTGCAAATGATATTCTAATCTCTCGTCCTTTTTGGAGAGAAGACACTGTTGCTCTTATCAGTCCAGTGGGAAAATATTGGGAATGGGAACAAATGTGACTGTGTCCCTCAAACACTCAGGGGGAAAAGGCAAAGGAAATTAAGGTCATCTAAAGGAACACTTTCTCTCAGGGGTACAAACAAACACGCAGCAGCTTATTTTGATTCTCATTGCTACTTTCTTCTAAGCTTCGACTTAGTGTTTTTATTCCAGGATTTTAAATCTCTCCCTGAGACTTTCAAGATCCTTTCTCTGTTTAGAAAAGTGTCAAACTCATGCTTTGCACATACATACATCATTCTGCAAGGCCAAATAAAATGCAATTTTAAGATGTAATTTATTGTTTTTTTTTTTAAATGTCTCTGTCTTATAGATTCCTTTAGTAGACTGTGGAAATGACGAGAAGTGCATTGCTGACCTCTCCCTGAATGCTGTGCCTAGTGTAACAAGGTTAGTGGAAGTATGATTAAACAGTGTTTTCACATATCTTCAAGTCTGTCTTAAGATGCCCACAAAATGCAGTACGTGCACTGAAACTTCACAAACTGTATTTACTTGCTAAACTGCAGTGGAACTGGCTAAAATTGACAATGCTTTCTTTATTTGCACATAATGGGACCTATTAATTTTCACCCTTGTCACCTACTTTGAGGTTGCTTCACAGCCAGGATGGGCAGGGAAAAGATCCGAGTGTACAATCCTGTTTCTGGATAAGTTGGGACCCTGTGGAAAATGTCAATAAAAGCATCCTGCAATGATTTGCAAATCATTTAAATCATGTATATAATAGTAGTACAACAATTACATATCAGATGTACTCTTCCCTTTAACCACACTCATAATGAGCCAAAGATTTTCAGTACTATGAAGCCATGCTATTGTGATATGTGTAATACAGATGTGGTTTGGCATGACCTTGCTGAAATTAGCAAGGCTGTCACTGAAAATGCAGTTGTCTCAGTGGCTGTTTAAGTTGCTTCAAAACCTGTATATATTGTGCGTTACTGTTGCCTTCATGGCCCCCAGTACCATCACAGATACTGGATAATAACAAGCAGGGTTGTCCCTTGCCTCTTTATCCCAGAGGAGTCAGACCACAGGACAGTTTTCTGCTTTGCCTCAGTTCGTCTTAAATGAGTTTGGGCCCAGAGAAGGCAGCAGTGTTTCTGGATTATACTTATGTATGTTTTTTCTTTGCATGGTAGATTTTAACTAGTGTTCTCTGCCAATGGTTTTTAGAAGTATTCCTGAGTCCGTGCAGAGATTTCTACCGCAGAATGTCTGTTTTTAATGCGGTGTTGCCTGAGGGTGCAAAGATCATGCCACATGTTGGTTTCTCCTGCCTTGTTCCTTGGGTACAGAGATTTTTTTCTAATTCTATGTACAGTACTGTGTAAAAGTCTTGAGGCATCCCTCAATTCCTTATATTTTGCTAGGAAAATGGGAAATAGGTGTAGCAATTTTTTTTTTTTAAGTGTTGCTGATATAAAAATAAAAAACAAAAACAAGCATTAACACTTCTTAATTTCAGCATTTGATATGCTGCCTGTACTATTTTCAATTAAATATAGGAATTTAAATGAATTGTAAATTTACAGTATCTCAACTTTTTGGAAACAGGTTTGTACATATTTATGTGAAAGGACACATTCTTTCTTTAATGTTATTCAGCGGTGTTTTTCCACATCACAGTTGTTATGTATGTGTTGCAAGTCGTGGTTATGACTTGACTCAGCCGAGTCAGGCCTACTTGCTGCAAACCGTTCCAGAGTATGACTCCACCCTTGTGTTGATGTATGTGCATCGCATCCAGTCATTCTGACTATTGTTTATTTACCTCTCCAGTATGGTGATCAAAGGAAAGGAAAATATTTATGTGAATATCAGCGTCATAAACCGCAAAGACAATGCTTATAACACCAAAGTTAACGTCAGCTTTACACCAAACATCAACTTTGTTAACGCAGAGGTGAGAACCCTTTCCCTCCTCTCTCCGCATTATTTTACTGTACGGATTGAAGCAGTGTGTGTGATTATGTGATTCTGATTTTTCAGCCAGAGAAGACATTCTCTGTGAATCACACTAAAGTGGAGTTTGCAGTGGGATATCCCTTCTTGGGAAACAATGTAGAGGTTAGTTACAGTCGCCCTGTGCAGGATCCATACTACATATTACCTGTACAATATATTTCCTTTGTTTTCACTGTTGCTCACGAAACCTATACTGTGATGTAAAATCCACAGGAGAATTTAAAAGTGAAATTTGAGGTGAATCTCAAACATGTTCAGAAGGACATTCAGATCAATGTGACAGCTACAAGGTGAGAAAATCAGCCCATATTTTCTGGATATCATCTGAAGCTAATAATTCTGAAAAAAAAAAAAGATTGAAAGATTCTGTTTGTGTTTATTTCTGTGATTAAGTGCCCAAAATGGTGAATGGGTGTTCGTGTTAATTTTACACATGCATTTGAATTGTATTTTTTTTTAGTGACAGTGAAGAGCTTCCCTCTACCCTGAGTGACAACAGTGTGCAAATCTCCATCCCTGCGACGTATGAAGTTGGACTCACATTTAAAGTAGATGTGAAGTGAGTAGCTGTGGAAATGCCAGTGAACCAGCGTATTTGCATTAATGTAACACACTGCTGCTTTGTGGGGGTGACCACACAATAAAAACTTCACGATGGCTCTTTAGGTTCATTTTTTTAGTCAAACATTTGTTTGATAAGTGAAAGTTTCCAAAAATGTTGATGATAAGAAGAAGAAGAAGAAGATTTTCATTTCCTTTTATTGGAATAAAGACAGCTTAGTACCACAACAGAATCAGATATAATGGGGGCTCCTGTGCTGTGTTGTCATCCTTGCTAACCAAGCCAGGAGCTTATGATAAAGTGAACATGTTAACATGCTTGTAATGACGATGTAACCACGATGTTTATTAGGTAAAGAGTTCATAGATGCAATCTGGATTTGTAGTCTGGGGAATATGACTATCTATATGTGTCTAATTTCACAACAATCCATTCATTAGATGTGCTGGTTTTTTTTTTAAACTTTATTTACAAAATAGGAAGAAAAAAAAAAGCAAGACACATTAGGACAAGACATTCACTCACAATATGTACAGAAACAAGACAAAATGGTACAAACATTATTAGTGATAATGTTTATACCATATATTAGGGATATAAGGAGTAGGGATGGTGGTCAGGATCATTGCCTCACAGCAAGTAGGTCCCGGGTTTGAATCCACTAGCCAGCTGGGGCCTTTCTGTGTGGAGTTTGCGTGTTCTCCCTGTGCTTGCGGTGGTTCTCTCTTCCTCCCACAGTCCAAAGACATGAATGCTAGGTTAATTGGTGATTCTAAATTGTCTGTAGGTATGAATGTGATTGTGAATGGTTGTCTGCCTCTCTGCGTTAGCCCTGTGATAAACTGGTGGCCTATCCAGGGTGTAACCCGCCTCTCGCCCTATGACAGCTGAGACAGGCTCCAGCCCAACTGCAACCCTGAATTGAATAAGATGGATGCATGGATTATATTAGGGATATTAGGATGTGTTTGTGTGTGTTAGGCACTGCTGACCCGACAACTAACTAGCATGTATCCGCTATCCCTCCTCTGCACATGTCCAAACCATCTCAACCTTGCCTCAACTTGGCTCAACTTTATCTCCAAACCATAGACAAACCTGAGGGTTGGGTAGTGTCTACAGAAAAAAGTGCCAGGATCACTGGCACTGGAGCAATAATTAGAAAAACAAAACAAAAAACAAAAAAACAGCAGCAACATTGTCAGAGACCCCAGGGCAGCTCAGGGGGTCACGGCCTGGCAGATCACCAAGTTATGTAGATCTATGGATGACAAGTGACTTCCTAAAGGTTAAAGGTTGCGTATTATTAATCATCAATATTGAAACTAATAGTAGCTTTTAACTACTAACTAATAAGATGAATGAATAGAAAAATACACACTTTTCTAACAAACAGAAATGGTAGAACAACAGCTGATCAACAAAGTCAGCAGAATTCTTCATTTTCTTAAATTAGTTATTTGGGTTTGGAACCAGTGGCTGAATCATCCAACCGACTGCTGGCACTTTTCACAGATAGTTTGACCCTTGACCTTTTAATGTGTCCATAACTCTCTATTAATAACTGTTCACATTATAACCTAGAGTATACTTAGAGTATTGTGATGACTTCTACATCTACATCTGTATCTACAGATACAGCAGTGGAGCATTTATCAGCCAAATAGTTAGACATACTTTTGCCTACTGTTTGTTTGCAACTTTTTAAGGCAATATTATATCAGTACTTTGTTTACATGTTGTTGTGCTGCCAGCAAGTGGCCTAAATATGTTATTGCAGGTAAGGTTAATACATATCAATATGTGGATTGATGACTTATTCAGCAGTATTGAAGATGTTTTGACCCTATAATGGAATTATTGGGAAGTGCATGTATACCAAGAGTGCCTCTTTTCAGTGGCAGCAAGAGTTTTGGTTCTGTTTCCTACAGTTTCTTTACATGCATCGTTTTGCATCTAAAGCTCTGATTGCGAAGTGAAGAATGTAAAATGTTCATGTAAAAATATGCTTCTTTCAGGTCACCTTTGAATAACCACATTGAAATAAAACAGGGTGACAAGTATCCCAGAAAATTCAGTAACACCAGTATGATTGGAGAAGAGGTCAACATCAGCTACACGGTAACGTCTGCACATCGTACCTGATGATTTATGCAGAGTTTATAAAGAATTGATAAACGCAGAGTTTGCAGCTGCATGCAGATGTGGTGCGGGACATCAGCAATATGAAGGTCACTCCTAACCTTTCTCTATCTCACATGTCCTCAGGTGGAAAAGTTGGGTGATGTGGTGACTCCACCCTTTGACCTTACAGTGAAATATCCTCATGAGTCTCCTATGAAGAACAAGTTACTGTACCTTACACATGTCACCACCAGCTCAAAGGTATCTATACACACACGTGGACATGCGAGTGTATGAAAAGAAACAGACCCACCTTCATGTCTTTTTCCCCCTGCTCTGCAGGTGAAGTGTCATGCAGCACATCTGATCGATCCTTTAAAAATTAACCCAGAGGTTACAGTGCCCAAACCAAAAAAAGAAACACTCAGTAACTACTTACTGGTGAGTGATGACATTCATTTCCTGCAGAATGCTGAGCTTTTGCTGCTCCAATCTTACTGCATCTTACTATTTGCTCCACAGCAATACGACGACATTTTTACATCATTTAGCTGCTTGATCCCTGAAGGAATCAAGACCGCTCAGGTCGATGTGACGTTCAGACTGTGGAAGCCTACGTTTATCGAGGTACGTTTGAGATGACACACAGCTGCTCACTTTTTAGCTTGTCTGGCTTCCTCAGTCCTGTGCTTTCTCATGGGTTGGGATAAATTAGCTATAACACAGTATTGAAAAAAGCAGACTGACAGCTGTCTGACTGATGGAAAGGAAGGAAAGCAAGCATTTAAAGGAGGTCTATCTTACAGAGTGAGTTTTCTGGTCTATACTTGATGGTGAACGCCACTTTGAACATCAAAAAGCAGACAGACGTGTTTCGAGTGAGCGACAGTGACAAGACCAGAAGTGTAAGTCAAAACGTTCTGGTATAGTAAGCATGTACTGTCTTATTATCATTAAATGCTTGTGTGTGTTTATATATACCATAAGTGTACATTTAGAGTATGCACTGAATGTGTCCGCTAAACAGATCAAGATCCAGGTTTCCAAAGACACTGTCAAAGGAATCCCTTACTGGATCATCATCGTCAGCATCCTGATAGGACTGCTCATCTTAGCACTTGTCATCTTCATTCTGTGGAAGGTAATACTTGCTGAATCATTCTGCAGACTGTTTTAAATCTTAAATCACTGTGATCATCTGTAGCATTGTGTCACTGCAGAGCAAACATTCATGGAAACATTTATGGAAAGTATGCTCTTTTGCTTTTTTGATGTTAAATATAAAGGCATTAGCAAAACGTCTGGAGTTGCAGCTGGTTCATTTTAACTCCCATGTTGAAACCACCAACTTTACATCCGAACTAGACATGCTTACATCCTGGTACAAATTTTTTTGGGAATCTATGGCAAGTTTCCCCCTTTATGACAATGGTACAGAGATGGTGAATGTTCTTATAACTCACCTTAAAAGGCTTAAACTTATGCATTTTTAGGGGTGTGGCTGCTTTGAGTGACAAGCTGATGCTGACACAGGCAGCTGTAGCCAACAGCTGTCTGCTAGGCTTCACCTCACCTAAGAGGACTCACTGAACTGTATCTCTTGACTATTTGTGGTGCCTTTTTGGAACATTTTAATGCAATTATCTAACAATTAATATGGCTTGCTGTGCCGTTGCTCTACCCGCCTATCCAAAAAGTCTGTCCTCCAGTTTCAGTGAGTGAAACTCTAGTATTTTATTTATGCGTTACTTAGCATTAATTAGCAGGTATCTGTGTTTGGGCAGTGCACCCATGCAATCAATGGGTGCTTCTTGCTTACCAAGCTTTCTAGTGTTAGCTGATAACTTAACACTCTTGTCTCAACATGGTCACTTCTGGCTCCAAAAAACCAAGATGTCGATGGCTGTAATACTAAACTCAAAGCTTCAAAATGCAAATCTACAAACTAGCAGGGAATGTCATGGTAGCTACAGGATCTTTTATTTAAAGTCTATGCTTTAATCCTGATTTTAAGACAGATGATGACAGAAGAAAGCAAATAAGTATATGGCCCAAAATGTTACACAGAGGTCTGTTTTGAGTAGTTTTGTGACTCAGTTCTCTGCTCCTGCAGTTGGGCTTCTTCAAGAGAAAATCCAGGGACTACTCAAAGGAGGAAATGGCTGACTGAGGTATCCAGACAGCCACCATCAAGACCTACAAAGTGACAGACAGACAGACAGATAGAGGAAATGCCATAAGACCCACAGACATCAGTGCTGTGACACATTGACTCCCCTGGAAAAACACCATTACCATCACTGTTTCCTGCACTGGCATTTATCAGGTAATGTTTGCAAATACTTCATAACTCTTTTTCTGTGCTTTTTTTAAGCACTAAGTTACACCAGAATGGTCTCACATGCAGAGACGAATACACTGACTGTACGGAAATATTTGCAAATGCTATTTGTTCTACATCAGCGACAAACAGTAACAGTAAGCAACAAGTCAGTTCAAGCAGTTCAAGAAGAGGCGCCAGAGGTGGGATGGAGGAAACTTACAGTACAAGGCATCAGTTGGAAAAGTAGCATCTAACTCTATAACATACAGCAGAAATCCAAAGGCTTCAGAGCTACTGCAGCTGTGCTCCAGCTTTAGAGGCAAAAAAAAGTACTCAGGTTTTTCACTATGAGGATCCAAAGTTGCCTAAGCTACTTTACACACACTTCTGAGACAATATGTGAACTTTACATGTGTTGGACGAGTCTGTCTGATAGCTTACACTCTTGTGTGAAACACTTTGCTTGATTAGGTTTATGAAACACTGTATTAGGTATTTTATAGCTTTTCGTTGCTGAATTTAAAGAATATAACATGGCACATGTTTAATGTCAAAATGGTTGTTAAAGACAAAAACCTGAATGCAAGATTTTTTTCTTAAGAAAAGGTGCAGTCTGTAATTAACCTGTCGTCAACTTGGTTATGGAGAGACACAGACTGCTGCGTCTTCAGAATCCAAATCTTTGATTGTACTGTAAATATAAGTGCTCACAGATGTAAAGCTTAAAGTGTACAGAAACATGTTTGGGGTTTAATTTAATGTGTTTGTGATCGGTGGTCAGAGAAAATATTTCACTCAGGTGCTACAAATATCATGAATAATGACCTTAACAATTTACGCTCAAGAAAATTATATGGCTTTTGTCACATTTTCAAAGCTGATGCAAATATGTAAATATTGTTATATTTTGATGAAAATTGAAAGTATAATTACTCTGTACTGAAATATACATAAAGATGAGGGTTTGCATCCACTACTTTGGTTTTGTTTGATCAAAAATTATATTTCAAACCTGTTGAATGACTGCGTTCTGAATGTTGAGGCTGAGATATCACCGCAGAATATTTTGATTTCCTTTTAATTTGTAACAATCATCCACTTTAGAAATATATGTCTCACCATGCACCAGTTTTCTCTATGTAGTAAAGGGATTCCCTGCTGGCTACGTGTACACAATTAGCACACTGTAGGCTCTCTGTCGCTTCAAAGTACCTTATTCATTCAGGTTCTCTGCCTTTTTGTTTCCAGAAGTTGCTACACAGTATTTTAGAAGAGATTATAATCTGGATTGAGGAGAAACATATTCTAGCCTCTTTCATGACTTTTTCCCTGATAATAATGTGTTAAGGCTGAGGGAAATAAGCAAGAAGAATAAGAGGCAGCCCTTCAGTATTTTAATACTCCTCAGCTCTCACTCTCCACTGTTGACATGAAGCACATGTAATAAATTGTATGTACAGAATGTGTAACTCTTTTTAAGATTGTGTGGCCACATCGGGTTCATGCACGAGGATGGAGTTGCCTCTCTTTGTTCAGTCAGATCTTACTTTCTCATAATTTCTGAGGAATTGTACGAAACAAAAGTGAGCTCCAGCCCAGCCTTCTACACTGCTGTGAAGTCTTCATTGTAATGCACTGGTTTGTCATAGTGTATGTGTCCTCATCAGCACAGATATGAACTGAATCTGATGTACAAAAAAATAAAGAATTTTTATAGAGAACTTCAGCGATTCTTTTGCTTTTGTTCAGACAAAAGTTAATGCACAACAGCACTGTAATCTGTTTAATGAAATGTAAAATACACTGCTTTTAGCTCTCTTAAATACACTCACTGGATTCTTTATTAGGTACACGTTGCTAGTATTGGGTTGGACCCCGTTTCACCTTCAGAGCTGCCTTAATTCTTTGTGGCATCGATTCAACAAGGTCTTGGAAACATTCCTCAGAGATTTTGGTCCATATTGAAATGATAGCATCACAAAGGTGCTGCAGATTTGTCGGCTGCACATCCATGATGTGAATCTCCTGCTCCACCACATCCCAAAGGTGCTCTATTGGATTGAGATTTGGTGACTGTGGAGGCCATTTGAGTACAGCGAACTCACTATCATATTCAGGAAACGAGTTTGAGATGATTTGAGCTTTGTGACATGGCGCATTATCCTGCTGGAAGCAGCCATCAGAAGATGGGTACACTGTGGTCATAAAGGGATGGACATGGTCAGCAACAATACTCAGGTGTAAATGATGCTCAGTTGGTACTAAGGGGCCCAAAGTGTGCCAAGAAAATGTCTTCCACACCACTACACCACCACCAGCCTGACCCATTGATACAAGGCAGGATGGATCCATGCTTTGATGTTGTTTACACCAAATTCTGACCCTACCATCCGAATATTGCAGCAGAAACATTTTTCCGGTCTTCTACTTACCAATTTTGGTGCCTGTGCGAATTGTAGCTGTGGTTTCTGGTTCTGAGATGACAGGAATGTGGTCTACTGCTGCTGTAGCCCATTTGCTTCAAGCTTCCACATGTTCCAGAGATGCTCTTCTGCATACCTTGGTTGTAACGAGTGGTTATTTGAGTTACTGTTGCCTTCCTATCAGCTTGAAGCAGTCTGGCCATTCTCCTCTGACTTCTGGCATCAGCAAGGCATTTTTACCAAGTGAACTGCCACTCAGTTCTCTGGGTGAACTCAGATGTTTTCTCTTTTTCAGACCATTCTCTGTAAACCCTAGAGATGGTTGTGTGGGAAAGTAGATCAGCAGTTTCTGAAATACTCAGACCAGCCCGTCTGGCACCAACAACCATTCCACATTCAGAGTCACTTAAATCACCTTTCTTCCTCATTCTGATGCTCAGTTTGAACTTCAGCATGTCGCCTTGACTATGCCTACATGCCTAAATGCATTAAGTTGCTGCCATGTGATAGGCTGATTAGATATTTGTGTTAACAATCAGTTGAACAGATGTACCTAATATACAGTGAGTGTACACATTATTTTAGTTCTTCATTAATGAGTAACTAATTCAAAAATATAAAATGCTCTCTGGGTCTTTTTCACCTTGGGAAAAATTTGACTCTGCTGCATCACTGTATTTATTTTTTTTTTTTTATTATTTTCTTTTGTATTGACAAAATAAGCAAAAGTCTGTGATGGGCCTTTTTCACCTCACTAAATAGTTAATTAGTTAATTAAAAAGCATAGTTTTAAAAAATAATGTGAAAACAGGACAAAAATACTAAGTATGCACAGGTAAATAAAAACAAGAGGAAAAAATAATGTGCAAGGAGAAGAAACAAAATTCAATTGAGGATTTTGTTTTTATACACAAATACAAAAAAAAAAAAGAGAAACATGAAAAAAAACTTTTATTTATTTATTTTTGCTCAAAAAGATTTTAACCCCTTAAAAAAATAACAGCTCCATATGTATGGATACTTAGATCTAAATTAAATGATCTAGAACTACAAATATAAATATGCATATATATTTTTTTAATAAAATAAAATTTGTGTTGGATATCTGCTCTAAATCCCACTACCTACCCTCAGTTTTCATATAAACATAACAGTACTTAAAATGGTTATTTAGTCTACCTTGAAAGAGAGCATTTTTTACTTTGCTTTAAGTAAATTATTTAAATAAGTAGCATCGTGGCAAAAATAAGGGCATTAGAGCATCATTAGGCGACACCGTCCGGGACGAGTGATTTCATGCCGGAGAGCGCCGCCTAGTGTTCACTCAGAGCAGTCAGCCATAAGTGACACTCTGGGAGGGGAAGCAGTACAAACTGTAAGCTGCTGGGGGATCCATCTTGCTTGAAAAAGAGACGAGGGTGAAGGATTTCTCAGTTTAGTGACTCAAAAACTGTACCGTTCCCCATTAGACGCGTTGGGGAGCCCGAGGAGGGGGCTGTGTCGCTGTTTGTAGGATGTCCCGACATGAGGGTGAGTTGATAAACAGGTCCAGGGCGCCCCGGTTGGAGGCTACATTACCTGAGCAGCTAGCTTCTGGGCTAGCTTTGCTAAGTGCTTACTCAAGTCAGAGAGGGTTGTTGCGCTTTTCGTGGGGTGTTACCAGCCTTGTTACCTTGACATATGTGTTTGCTGTCAGCAGCTCTGCTGTACATGTCTGTCTCATGTTTCCTAAATCGAGGCTGGAGGTTTTAACTTCACTCAACCCGTTCGCAATGATGCGGCAGCATAGCAGCAGTTAGCCGTTGCTAGGTGCTACGTTACCTTACGTTAGCTGGGCTAAGCGAGCAGGCTAATGTATGCTAATTCAAGGAGTCGTTGGTATGGCTATGACTTTCTGTCACTTATACTGACGCTCATTAGTTATATAGTATCCTGATATAGCCATCATAAGCTTTTGCTTACATTCTGGTTATTTGTTCAGTAAGAGCTCGTAGCTATTGAATTAGCGCCATACTGTCCCGTCTAGTCACACACTGTTGTTAGCGAATGCACTGTCATCAAGAAGACTGAAAGTCTGAGGCCTCTGTCTATAACCAGTAACTAAGTTGGCTAACTGGAAGCCTGCTCCTAAGCTAGGTTTAAGTTACGGTATGTTTACCTGAAAACTTTAATTTTGGCTCTTTTCATTCACACATTTCAGAACCTGTCAGGTAGTTGTCCCGTCTAATCACCTCAGAAGTTAAAAGAAGTACCATAATGCAGACATGTTCACATTAGGGTTAGTTGGCCCCTCTAGGACCAAGGGGAAATTAGCTGAGTTTATGTGTTCAAGGTGCAACAAAGGTATCTAGTCATTTGTTTAATTATCCTCTACTGGACCAGTTCGTTTTTGAGCTGACACTAGGATTGTCCAGGTAGTTAAAATTCCTTATAAGCACAATACCCGGTTATTTATATCTCTGAACAACAAAACCTTTAATTAACTCACAAAGCTGCATGTTGCTGGTTGATTGGTTTGATCATGTCAGAATCCGCTTAATAATGGATATTTTTCTTTGCATATTCAGAAGGTCTCTGTTGTTAGATGTGAAATGAGTCAGAGAAAATTCCCTTTATACTTGTTTACATAGTAACAAACATTTGCCAAATAAGGCCATCTTTACTGTTAAAGAACATGTCGTTATGATGTCTCATAGAAAACAACTTTTTTCCCCCTCTTTTTTGGCTGCCTTTGTTTAGTTTTTTCTCTTAACCAATTTAGTTCTTCTGGAAAAAAACAAGAACCGGTATGCTGCCTGAGAATGGGCGGACTGTATTATAAATGGGTAATTAAAGCAGCTTTCAGATGCCTCTGAGTTGGTTGTGAAGTCTGCTGGAATGCCAGCGTTCTTCATTGCTGGCACTTGTTGGTTGGTGCCACTCCAAAACACATGCTTGTGTAAGTGAGACTGGCCTGCAGATAAGGATTGCTTTCTCACAGTCGGCCTCTTAGACGCCTTTATAAGGAATTTGGGAAAGTATTGTCAGGTCCACGTGTTTGATTTCACATTCTCCTCTTCTGTTTTGCAGGTGTGAGCTGCGATGCATGTTTAAAAGGCAACTTTAGAGGAAGACGGTTCAAGTGTTTAATTTGCTACGACTACGACCTGTGTGCGTCGTGCTACGAGAGCGGAGCCACAACAACAAGACACACCACAGAGCACCCCATGCAGTGTATATTAACCAGGGTAGACTATGGTAAAGACCTGACTGTGTGGGTTTCTGATCATACACAGATTCATCATGCCTGTTATACAGGATGATCGTACTAATGAGTTCACCGTGTGATTACAAACCATCCACCACAATTCCAGCCATATATATTGTCATTTGTTGAGTATAATCATTAAAATGTTGATGGATTTCCAATAAGTGCTGCTGTGTTTTACTATCTTCTTAAAGATTTGTATTATGGAGGAGACACTTTTTCAGTAGAGCAGCCACAGTCGTTCACATGTCCTTACTGTGGCAAGATGGGCTTTACGGAGACTTCCCTACAGGAGCACGTCACCTCAGAGCATTCTGAGACTTCCACGGAAGTGGTGAGTGCACTGACTGCACAGACTAAACAGCACAGTAGACTTTTGTGTACTATTATAAGCTTGGAAATGTCCTAATTTCTGTAAGCAGCTCCAGCATCCTAGTTTACTTGTGGCATCCGCTGACATGCTCTGTATTTAAGTCATTGTTATAATTCTCAATTACTACCCTTCAGCCATTCAGTGACATTTTATGAGCACGCCCCACTCCACAAAGCAAGGCAAAGGCTCAGGCTGCTCATACTGCTGACACCTGGCTGCCTAGTAGGCTGTCTGACCAACAGCTACTTGTGAAGGAGGGGTGAAAAGACACCCTTGATGCTCATAACTAGAGTCAGCTGATAGTATTTGTGCTTGTGATTACTATTAGTGCCAGCTGAAACGGTAATTGAAGCCAGTATTTTCCTATTTATCCTGTACAGATTCATTTTCTGTAGTGATTAGATTTTTGTAGAGATGTACCAGTTTACTGGACAGTGATCAGAATTGGTCAGTTTTCAGCTGATATGCCCTGTTTGGTCAAAAAGGTTAATAAAGTAGCAGGTTAATAAGATACATTATTTAACCTAACAGCTGTAGCTTATGTATATAAAAAAAAAAAGAAATGCTGTGAACTTTTTTTGTGAAGCAAGATAGTTGCTGCTTACAGACTTCACAGTTTCTATGATGATGAAATTCAGACATGGTAAAGCTTGACTGTAAAACATCCCTCCTTATGCATCAACAGAAGCCTCTCCCTCTTATTTCAGATTTGTCCAATATGTGCTGCCTTGCCAGGAGGGGATCCCAACCATGTCACAGATGACTTTACAGCTCACCTCACTCTCGAACACAGAGCACCAAGAGATTTAATATCCTTTACATTTCTCCCCATATTAGTGTCAAAATAACAATATTTATTTCAGATAAATTGCTTTAAATAGCCAGATTATTTTGATACTATACAGTGTGACTGAATTTAACCTTAACAGCCCCCCTTTACGATGAGTCCAGCAGTGTACGGCATGTACGGAGGATGTTCCACCCTGGACGAGGACTGGGCGGCCCCAGAGCACGACGGACAAATATGCACTTTACTAGCGGCTCCACAGGGGGACTTTCATCCTCCTCATCACAGAGCTCCACTTACACCCCCAGTAACAGAGAAGCAATGGACCCAATCGCAGGTGAGAATCAGGCGGTTTAACCATGGCCTCCCTGCATAATGCTCCACAAACAGGCGATAACCTCTTAATTATGTAGCATCAAAACCATCCATTGTACCATCTAATTCCAGTGTTAGAGGTAAACGGGAGCCTTTTCAGCCCCATTTAGTCTTGGTGAGAATTTGCATCCAAAATTGGTTAAATCTTTAACTTTTTCAAACAACTTTTGTAATTTTGTTGTCTAGGGCAGTTTTCACAGTAGCCCATAACACACCAAATGCCAAAGCTCAAAAATTCGGGAAACGTCCTCACGCATACAAAAGTGAAAATACACATTTAAAAATGCATTTTACCATAATAGTGGATCAATATTATTATTGTTACAGTATTTGTAAAACAGACAAACAGTTTCTGAAGTAAAACAAATATGATTAAAGGCTGTGTCTAACTTATAGTTGGTTGTCAGGAAACAACTTAGTGAGACATGTTTTGAAGTACTATCTCTTGGTCCCTCATCTTTAGAAAACAAAAGAAAATGTATAACTGAACCTATAATGGCTGATCCTGCTTTTTACAGGATTTTTCCTAAATCCTGCTTGTTGCTTGCAAACTAATGCACACGAACATATCTTTATTCTTATTCTCTCTTCTTCTTGCAGGTGTCTACATTGTCTTTTAGAAGTCTATTTTATTTAGAAACAAACAACCCTGAAGTCTTTCTTTTTTTTTTTTGTGCATCTCCTGCAGAGTTGTTGTCTCAGCTGTCAGGTGTGCGGCGTGCTGCAGGCGGGCAAATAAACTCGTCGGGGCCTTCAGCCTCCCAGCTCCAGCAGCTCCAGATGCAACTGCAGTTGGAGCGGCAGCAAGCTCAGGCGGCACGACAGCAAGTAGAGACGGGTCGCCACGCGACACGACGCGGCAACAACCCGGGCAACACCGGCACCGCTGTTCCCCAACCTAGCACAGCAACTGCCAATACTACCACTGCGGGGGAAGGCAATCCGTCGTCCTCGTCCCACAGCTCCCAGTTCCTATTAGCACGGTGAGTGGAGCAGGAAGTGGACTGTAGAGTTAACACGCTGTCAAAAAAACACACCTTCTTGCAACAACACAAACTCTGCCATGATTAAATGTAATACCACACCTCATGACCATTAATAGTAGTAAAACTTTTTCCATCAACATCACATTGCTGCTATAGAAAGTATTATTTTGAAGGACGTAACTAAATACATTCCAACCATGTTTATTTTGTAATTTATTCAGTTACAGTGACTGAGGAACAAATATGTCACTGAATTAATTGAACTATAACCATAAGGGGTTACAGCTTTTGGACTATTTCCAGATAAAGCAGGTCAGCAAAGCTCTTGGCACAAATTTGAGTGCAACACCATCAAGGGCTGGATGGCAAGCAGCTGTCTCTATGTCTAGACAGGCTGCATTCATGTAGCAGTATGTTCCTCAGATTTGATATTTTAGTGCTCCGTGGCAGCCCTGAGGAAACATCTACAGTCAGTTTAATGGCATATATTCCTCACCATGGTATTTATATCTTTAAGATGTAATTATATATAAAATGTGTGTGTGGTGTGTGTACGGTGCCCATTTAGGAGATGCATTTTGAGGTTTAAATGTATGTTTGTAGGACTTTTCAGCTTTATTACCCAGATTAAAATATTTGTAAGTAAAATAGTTCCGATATTTCAGAAGTAACCGTCCCTGGTGATGTTCTGTGTTGTAATAAACAAAGCCACAATAAATCCTAAAAGAAAATTGGTGCATGAAGCAGTATTTGCAGGTCACCCTGTGCAGCACTGTGGCTGACGGATAGGTTTTTGGACAAAAATTTGTTAAGTAGATTGTTGGTTGTTTTGCCTTTTCATTAACTTTTTGGACAATAAGAAAAATAAAAAATGTCACCAGACTTGAAGATGCAAACTACAGTGTAATAAAGCTTTTCTGTTTGGGTTTGTAAGTTGGAGAAGAAAAAAAAAACAAGCTGTAACCAGTATGAGAGGTCAGCAGAAATTGAGTATACTGTAAGCAGTCCTTTTTTTTTAATTTTTTTTTATCAGTTTAAGAGGAAATGCTTATTACCAAAAGGGGTGATTTAGTTTGGAAGCAGAAGTTAACAGTTCAGTTACTAAGTATCCAAACTAAGTCACTACTTATCATATTAACAGAAAGTTTTAACAGTACCAACATTTATTAACTGTATGAATATAAATGAGTATAATTGTTCTTCAGGTTGAATGAACCTAAGATGTCCGAAGCAGAGCGGCAGTACCTAGAAGGCGAGCGAGCCGACCGCAGCCTGTTTGTGCAGGAGCTGCTTTTGTCTACGCTGATGCGCGAAGAGAGCTCCTCTTCTGACGAGGACGACCGCCGAGACTTCGCCGACTTCGGAGCAATGGGCTGCGTGGATATCATGCCTTTAGATGTGGCGCTGGAGAACCTCCAGCTTAAAGAGAGCAGCTCCACGGGGAAGGAGCCTCCGCCGCCTCCTCTTTGATGTCCGAGCATCAAGCAGACTGTGTCCTCTGTGCTGCAACTGTCAGTGATGGGCAGCAAACAGCAGCAGCAGTCCTCCCTGGCCTCGCCCTCCTCTCTCCCTCCCCTATTTTCTGAGTCTGTTTTTGGTGATTGTAATTTCAGGCCTGTCACCACATTTGTTATATTGTAAACAAAAATAAATGAGAGCAAGTGGGATACATGTGCGAGTGCGCGACACAACTGAGTGAGCGAATGAGCGAGAGAAGAGAAATATATAAATATATATAAAATATATATGAAGTTGATAATCAATCCACATTACTTTTCTTTTATCAGGTAAATGTTACAGGCAGCTGTGACAGACCTTTGCTTCCTGTGACATGGAAATGGCTCTCCGTATAAATACTCCACATTCAGAAGTCAGGAGGGCACAGGCTCCTCTGATGAAGCTGCTGTGTGTGTTTATGACTATTAATAAATAAAGTGCTTGGATGGGTTACCATTAACTACTGCATGCAATTATTTGCAGCGTGCATGACTTAATGACCCTGTCATTAAAACCTTTTTAAATGTCCCAAAGCTTACAATTGTTTTTAAATGGTTGTTTCTAGGGATGCACCGATTGTGAAATTCTAAGCCGCTTTGTTTTTGTTGTTTGTTCCTGCTTTCGTGCAACGGAAACAAGGAACTCTTCAGCATAAAATACATATAATAGATAAACATCAGTGCATCCCTAGTTATTTCAGACATGGTTAAGTATTGAAAATGTAGGAGTTCACAAACTGACTAAGTTAGATCTAAAAGTATATTTCATCAGGTTTTCTTTGAATAAGCATTTAAAATGAGGAGAAGCGATTAGATTCTGCTGCAGTGCGTTTCTCGGCTCCAGCCACTTTTTTGCTCAGTCTACAAGCATCACATGAAAACTAGGGACAGAAGAAAAGCACTTGCCTCTGATTTCTTTTTTTTCTAGATAGTAATGTTTAGTTTTAAACTGTTAAGTCACGGTTTACTCTTTAATTTATAGATGAGTACAGACGCCCAACTGGATCCATCGCTCCTGTACAGGCTTCGCATCAGTCCACGTGCTTTTGATGAATTTCTTTGGTGAATATCAGGAGCTGGAGACGTTCCACACAGTTTTTTTTTTTATTATTGAAAACACTTTCTGCTAGAACTAGCACCTTCTATTTATTCGTGTTTGTTTTCTGATTCTTTTGAGCCTTGATGTGGATCATGCCACCTTCATGCCTATACTTTGACCCTCTGTAAAATGCAATGAGATGTATATTAAATCTGTTGGTTAACTTTCATAATGGTTCTAAGACATGGGCAGATTTTTCTTTTTTTTTTAAGATGTAAATTTAGAATACAATAAATAACTGCGCACAGCTTTTAATGAAAGCAGGAGACACTATGCCTCGTGCACCTTGTGTTCTTGTTTCATAAAAATCTTCAAGGTCTCGGGATGGGAGTGCCACTTCAATTACTCTTCTTACTGATAAAACACCTCTGATTCAGCTTTTATAATCGGTAAACAGCCAGTTATACCATTAAGGTAGATGTATTTGCCAACTCTAACTGCTTATGTAAATAAACATGAAATCAAGTATTCCTTAAAAGGAAAAAGTTTGACTGTTGACAAATGCTCTGCAATACTAAACCCTTGCATATGCCCTCATGTCTGTCTGCACTTAGGTTTATTAATAGTATAAGGCTTCTGAAAAGGGTTTAGCATTAATAAAAATGTAGTGTGAAAGCTAAGGCAGAACATATCCACCATTCGTCAAGCTATAAAAAGCAGTGATAGCATGTTTCAATCAGCTGAGTAGTATTTAATTGGTTAATTAAAGGACAGAAGGTAGGTTCTTATATTTGCTCTTCCTTGAGGAAGGCGTCCTTGGATTTTTATGGATGGAAGGACCTAAAGGTGTGGACCACATCCACAGTGCATCAAGGTAGGCTTGTCACACCACCACATGTCATGACTTTGGTGGTATAAACCAACCTGTGATGCTGTAACGCCACAGAAACCCCCACTGTGCCTGACGTGTAGCTGTGTTTGTGTGTGAGTGTGAGAGAGAGAGACCCTTTAAGGCCAGCTGTTCTCATCACTCCTCTGTGGTTATTGTTAGAAAGAAATGGTGCCCATGGGATACTTTTCATGACAAATGTTGTGCTGCTGCTGCTTTTTAAAGCAGCCTGTCATCCAAAGCTACACGGATTAAATGTCAGTCACACTTAAGGAGACAATCAGCCTGTGTGCTGATAAGTTTGTCCCGATGGGTCAATAATTCAGGACATTACCGGGAATTTTAAGTTGTGACTGGGGAGGTGCCTGTAAGTACATAATTAATATTTTTATAGGATAAACCTCACAAGTCGGCCCTTTAATTGGATGTTGTGCCAAATGTTACTGTGGGAGTTACATAAGTACAATTTCAGTCCAAAGGATTCTTTTACATTTTTCAAAGCTCACATCTAAGCTATTACCCAGAACATCTAAATATATGCACTTCACAAAACAAGTGTCATATTTTAACATCTTTTGGATTTCGTCCTGATAACAGCTTTGCACACTCTTCAGTCTCTCAGCCAGGTGGTAACCTTATAGTTCCCACATATGCTGAGCACTTGTTGGCGGCTTTTCCTTCACTCTGCATCCCAAACCATCTGAGCTGGGTTTAGGTCATGTGATGCAGCTCTCCATAACTCTGTTTCTTGATCAAAGAGCCCTCACAGAGCCTGGAGGTTTGCAGTTTTCTCAACTGCTCTGGCACATTTTGTGCCTCATTTTTGAAGTTCTTACCTCTGGAGATGCATTTCCCAAAACAGCTCATGCATGCAGCAAAACACTGCAATAACCTGCAAAAGGCTGTGACTCACCCAAAACCTTTGATTTGTGTGTCAAACTGAAGTATTTGTGTGAATGAATAAATCATTTCCAATAAAACGAGAAGTTCTAAAAAAAAAAAAAAGATATTTTCTCATTTCCCCTTGACTTGTCCTACACGTTTTTACTGACAGTAAGTGCTTACTGGCTATTATTTTCTGAGGATAACCTCCTCTGTGATACTGTGTGTCAAATTGTACACTTTTCTGATGCTGATTTCAAGAGCAGAATGTTTTACATTTTTTGACTTACCTGTATGTCTAAAAGCACTGATGTACTTTTTTTTTTTTATATAAACAATTTTAGCTCCTCTTAAGTATACCCTTCCTTTAAGCCAACTTTCTTCTGATTGACTTAAACAGAAGGTTTAAAGAGCAGGCTTCTGTGCTTTTGCCTAAAAAACAACACAAACAAACAAAAATACATATTGGGGACATCACAGAGAGCCAGGGATAGAAATAAACTATCTGAAACAGAGTGTTTAGAGCAGTCTGAAGCCTGAGCTTTTGGCACAGAAAGATTACTTGTAACTACATTCACTGGCCACTGTATTAGGCACAGCTTGCTAGTATTTGCCTTCAGAACTGCCTTAATTCTTGTTGGCATCGATTCAACAAGGTGCTGGAAACATTCCTCAGACATTTTGGTCCATATTGACGTTATAGCATCACACAGTTGCTGCAGATTTGACATGGTCTGTGCTGATGGACACGATCAGCAGCAAAACTCAGGTAGGCTGTGGTGTTTAACGATGCTCAGTTGGTACTAAGGCGCCCAAAGTGTGCCAAGAAAATATCCTCCACACCATTACACCAGCAGCAGCCTGAACCTTTGATACATGGCAGGCTGGATTCATGCTTTCATGTTGGTTATCCCAAATTCTGACCTTACCATCCAAATGTTGCAGCAGAAATCAAGACTCATCAGACCAGGCAACGTTTTGCCCAATTTTGGTGAGCCTGTGTGAATTGTAGCCTCAGTTTCCTGTTCTTAGCTGACAGGAGTGGCGCCTAATATGGTCTTCTGCTGCTGTAGCCCATCTGCTTCAAGCTTCCACATGTTGTGTTCAGAGATGCTCTTCTGCATACCTTGGGTGTAACGAGTAGTTATTTGAGTTACTGTTGCTCTTCTATCAGCTTGAAACAGTCTGTCCATTCTCCTCTGACCTCTGGCATCAACAAGACATTTTGCCCAAAGAACTGCAGCTCAGTGGATATTTTCTCTTTTTCAGACCATTCTCTGTAAACCCTACAGATGGTTGTGTGTGAAAATCCCAGCCGATCAGCTGTTTCTGAAATACTCAGACCAGCCCGTCTGGCACTAACTACCATGCTACTTTCAAAGTCACTTAAATCACCTTTCTTCCCCATTCTGGTGCTCAGTTGGAACTTCAGCAGGTCATCTTGACCATGTCTACATGCCTATTTTACATATTTTATAAAAAAAAGAAAAAAGAAAAAAGAAAAAAATATATATATACAGTATATGTGTGTGTGTGTATGTATGTATATATACTCACTTCTCATCACAGTAAGATAAGCTAGCTATGCTGCTTCACATACAGTATACAAACATGATTTTGATTTCCCAAAATATGCATTAATGTGTAATTGTGTGTATCCATGGTTGCTTAAAATGAACTTCCAGACTTTGAAAACATTAAGAACCCTAAAGGGCAGAAACTGTATTGTAAGACATACCACCTTTATTAAATGCACAGTATCACAAGGAACATTTCCATTAATTGTGGATAAGCTACTCACATGATGCACAAAGCATTGAATTGATTCATAGACCTGTCTGATTAAAGCAGGATTAAATCTGCTAGGAGAGTACACACACACACACACACGCACTCAGATACATACACACTCAGATACATACACGCACACACAGGCACCCATCCTCTAGCAATCAGATGTATGTGCAAATATGCACACACACAAATACATATACACTCTCTTTGTATTCACACAGTAAGTAAAATTTTTGTTATCTGCACAGGAATGAAAACTGTCTTTTTTTTTTTCTTCTTTTACTGTATATTTACAAAAAAAATCATTAACACCCCCCTCGATATAGATTACATTCAAAAAAGGTCCCCACCCTTCTAGATTACATTCAAAATAATATACTATTCATGATGCAAAGTCACAGTTATTCATCTGAAAGAGGATCAAAATAGGCTACAGTCAGTCAGAGGGAGAGTGGTGGGGTTGGCCAGGAGGTAGCTCTGACCTCCTGGCCACTGGCCACACGTCTGCTGGGACACCGGTCGGCCAGGAGAGTCCCTGATGTTTAGAGTCTGTGGTCCTCCTGCGAGACAGGCAGCATCTCAGACAGCCTCTGTGCGAGCTCCCCATCACAGTGGAGAGGAAAGAGGAGATCATCTTCCTTTTTTTCTTCTTCAGAGAAAAACTTTTTTTTTTCATTTAAAGTCCTCTGTAGATCAAAAATTGCCAAAAAAAAAAAAAAAAAAAAAAAAAAAATTTTTCACCC
>VUQI01046881.1:0-10662 GCA_015106735.1 Paratilapia polleni | reverse complement strand
TCAAGAATTAGCTTGAAAAGTAAAAAAAAAAAAAAGGAGAGGAATGAACACAAGCTGAGACATATCTGAAGTTCAACTCATATGACCCATTCAGAAAAAAAACTCTTTGATGTATTTCTTGGAAGCAAAAGTGGGTTGGGTTTCATCAGCAGAGAGAGGTCATTTTTTTCTAATGAATGTGAAGTTTAGATTAGACTGAGGTCTGAAGTGAAATGTCAGCCCACAGAACAGAAACCTTGAGAGGGATCAAGTTTTGTACCAGCTTCAGGTCTACATCCCAAAACCACTGAGTTGGGTAGTCCTACATATAAAAATACACACATAATTGTGTATTTACACGGACCACTGCACTGACAGGTGAAGTGAATAACACTGATTATCTCTTCATCATGGCACATGTTAGTGGGTGGGATATATTAGGGAGCAAGTGAACATTTTGTCCTCAAAGTTGATGTGTTAGAAGCAGGAAAAATGGGCAAGCGTAACGATTTGAGCGAGTTTGACAAGGGCCAAATTATGATGGCTAGACGACTGGGTCAGAGCATCTCCAAAACTGCAGCTCTTGTGGGGTGTTCCCGGTCTGCAGTGGTCAGTATCTACCAAAAGTGGTCCAAGGAAGGAACAGTGGTGAACCCGCTTCAATAGTAGCAACAAATTAAAATGTGGAAGTACCTCAATTTATGCAAAATGAATGTAACCAGCAACACACATTCAAGATTTAGATATATTAAGTAGTAATTCTATGCTACTAACCAAAAATATGAATGAAAAACTAAATAATTTTCAGTAGTCAGTACAGTTGTCTCACAACCTGAGTAATTAAACTGTTCTGAAGCCTGGCTGTATGACAGCAGGGTGTACGGGTTCTGCTGTGGTGAGTATTATCTTTTAGTATCCTTTGGCCAGACACTTTACTAAACTAATATTACTCAGCAGATGGATGCTAGTGTTGTTCTGGCCAGTGGTTTAATAATACAGAACAATTCAACTGTTAAAGAAATCAACCAAAACGTCATTGTATCTTCTAACTGGTGAATCACCGAAATGTCTTCGCCATAGTCAGTGTTCGCTCTCTGACTCTGCTGTATAGTTTTATACATGATCATGATATGAATATTCACTGATTATATATTTCTTTCTTTTTTTTAATCTGTAGAAAAGAAAAACACTGTCTATAAAAATTTTTAATTTACATTAAACCAGAGGAGGAAGGTCAACTTATGCTATAACATCAGCTTTATTCATTAGCTTTTCAGTCAGTCTTTTTTGTTTAAAGATGTTATTTTGACATTGACAGTCTGTTTCCACTCTGGTTCCCTGATTTGAATGTCTTCTACAGAAGCGCATTAGCCATGACATGTATTTAAAAAAAAAAAAAAAATCCAAAACCCACAATAGTATAAAAAATGTGTTGGCATCATGAAGGGGACATCACACGATATGATGCAAAGTGCTTTCCTATTGTTGCTGATACATTGTGAACTCACACAGGTGAAGTCTTTAAGTGCCTGAGAGTTTAGTGCTTAGGCCTAAGGGTGGAGACTGGGATTAGGCTGTAGACAATGGTCCCTTTAGTCTTTATAATACCTTCTGTACCTAGCGAAGAAGAGGGTGATTTTTTTTTTTAACCATGTGAAAATTTATTAGGGAAAATAGCTCTAAAGGTTTAAAAACTGACAAAAATTACACCAGTTTTACACACCTAATCAAATTAAAAGTCAAAATTATACAAAAGGTGATGACTCATCACATTCATTACCTCATACCTTTGATGGTTTTAAATTAGCCAGCCATTCATCTTTTAACTGATGAGGAGAGCTTTGTTTCTGTCCAAGCTGCAGAACAGTTTATCAGTTTTACTCTGCTACATGATTTGTGTGTGACAGCAGCCCACTGGAATGTGTCCAGATAGGTTTTCTCCTGACTTCCGTCCTCCTCCTCCACTCTGCTTCTGTTTGTCTGAATGAATCATAAAAAAGTTTGTGTTTATGAGGATAAGAGCGTGTGGTAGTTCTGTGAACCAAACCACAGGAAGCGCTCCGGTGTCCATTAGTGACGACTATCGCTCGGAGTTTCTCCAGGCAGATAACCCAAAAATAAGCACTCTGTCTGCCTCCTTCACCTCTATGATGAATAACTGGCTTTATCTGGAGACACGGGGATGACTAAACAGATACTTTAAAAAAAAAAAAAAAAACAGACACTTCAGAAATTTGGGCAGTTTCCTCCTGGAAACCCCAAAGGTGAATTTAATCATCTTTTTGTTTGTCTCACTTTTAAAGTTTGAATTTGTTTGTGTGAAAGAAAATCAATGACGATACAAAAATCGGTACAGATACCTTCAGTTATCTGGAGTCGAGCTGGATTTTGTGAAAGCATCAGCATTTATTTTCAGTGCTGGTTTCATTCAAATATGTTATTACATGTTTTCCTCTTCTTACACAAAACACTCTAACCCATCGGGGGCATCCTGCGGTGCTTGGCTTCTGGACTTCAGCAGAGTCCGATTGTTGAGATTTTCTCTCTGGTATTTGTAGGGTCTTAAAGCACCTTGAGGTGACTCTCGTTGTGAATAAAATTGAAACTGAAGAGATGCTTTGGGTCAGCTGCTGGGTGGGATCTCTTTGTACTGGGTTTGTCCTGGTACAATTTAGTGGATAGTCAGTTGGATTGGGATCTCAGGAGTATGGAGGCTGGGTCAACGCATTGGCCTCTTTAAGCCATTAGCAGGGGCACATTTCACTACTGGGGAGGTCACTGCCATCAGGGAGTGCTGTTGCCAAGAGGGTTAGGGTCTCCAGCAATGTTTAGGTGGTTGGTAAATGTCAAAGTAACATCAACATTAGTGCCAGTCTGTGGTTTTAATAATATAGCTGACCAGTGTAAATAATCCTCAAGTGGCATTATTGTGAGCAAATTACACACTCCACTTGAGTCTGTGTAATGTAAATGTCATCATCAAAAGTGAGCAAATACATCTTTCAGATGGACTTGGAATAGGAAAGACTACTCATGGTGTGGTATCTGCAACTGTCCATGTGCACCTCCGCAAGAAAGTATAGTCCCGACTTACTGTCAAGGTGTCCTTTGGCAGTGATGTTTGACTCATTGGGTTATGGCATTAGTGAAATGGGGCTGTGACTCCCAAATCGTCTCATTTTTTAATGTAGAGGTTAAATGTTCTGAAGTGGAATATTTTACCCCAAACCACAGACTTTCTCCAATCCAAACCTAGCCGTTTTTAAATACCTAAACCTAAACAGAGAGTGAAAATGTCACAAATTAGCACATGAGGGAAAAAGCAAAATAGGGTGCAAAACACAAATGTCCAAACAGAATGTGGTAAACCTGCAACAACCAGGCCGCTATCTGTCAGTTGCTAATATTGCCATGTCCCATGAATCAAGGCACCTAACCCAAAAGACACCTTGAACGTGAAGGTGAAACACAAGCAGCAAAATATGGACAAAATATGACACCTTGTGATGAGAACTAAATGCATTAACACATTTGTCTGTCTATATGGATCAGTTTCTTGGTGTGTTTGAATTTACACACTCTTGAGGCCATTTTGTAAAAGCTTTATGTTCAGAGGAGAAAAGGACTGTTTTGGTCTAGCTAAAAAGTAAAGAAAAATGTACAAATTTAGCCAAACTTCATCTTGACTTGAATTATCCTTTCAGCATATAAAGTAAAAAGTGAAAACATAGTGACAACATGTTCTTGTTTTAGTATGTCTCCAAAGTACATATACATATACATAGTACATACAAGCATTAGAGTAATAAAATATAATATAATATGATAACTTAAATTTAATAAATTAAGTAAATTTCAACTTTGCTTTGATGGCGACCCATCCCCCAGTTTGACAACCACACTGGTTAAAGAATCACTTCAAATAACTAGAAAACTGACTGTATTTCTCCTCTGTCCTCTGATGGTATCTCTTCATGCAACAGTTTTTTCTTAGTTTCTTAGTTTTCTTAGTTTTTCTTAGTTTCATGTGTCACAGTGAAAAGCTTTTTTCTGAGAAATTGGATGTTTAAGCAAACCCTTTTTCTTTTTCCCCCCCTTTAAACTGTACATTTAGGGTGAACATTTGTTCCTCTCCAGCATGAATTCTGCCTTTGTGTGAAGAACAGAAACAAGGACAAAAACTGTGTCAGTCTGCAGCGAGCTGGACTGAGACCATCTGTTAGATAACCTGATGAGATCGCCTCTAAGCCTCCAACCAAGCATTTGATTCCATCAAGCATGTTGTCATACTTGACAAGTTCCTTCTGTTATAAACGTTTATCAGCCAAACTCCACTGACTTTGATCTGCTCGTCTTTTCTTTCCTTTTCTTTCTTCTCATGTTTTTATTCATCATAGTTTATATGTCAGTCAAAAATTAAGTCTATGAAATATAAAACATTATTACCATCAAAGGTCACCTTCTAATTAATGTTTTCCAGACTTTTGCTTTTATTCGGTTCAGATATTTTATTTAGATCATTTTAAAGTCTTGTTTTCAGTATATCTTTATATTAGTGCAACTGATTGAGGGGAAAACATTTAAAAAGATGCCTGGATAAAATAATTCTTCTCCTATCTTTTGATTTTATTTTTTGATCTATTGATTTTAAGGGTTTGGTTTTCTTTAGGTTTATTTTTTTTGTAAATCATCACAATTACGAGGAGACTCATGCATTAAAATTAAGGAAATGTTTTGGGCTAACAAGATGGAGCGATAAGAAAGGACTCAAAAATCCGATCCAATCAAATATTAACCTGCTTTAGAAATTTAAAAAAACAACAACATCTCCATTAGTCTTATCTGTAGCGGATGTGAGTGTTTACTTTCTGCAGCTGATAAACTGTGATGAGGCTATTAGCAGGACCTAGTGTGGATGTGAGTGGGAGGAGTAAACTCATGAGGGAGGCAGGAGAGGCTCTCATAGCCAGATTTGGGAAAGGTTACATGCATGAGTCAGAGCTGCAAATGTTTAGATGGTGAGATGAAGCTGCTCGGGTAAATTCGGGTTGCTATCAGCTGTTTGACTTGTCCTGCTCTCTGTGGATGTCCTGCAGAAGTTTCTGTCATCGCTCTGACTCCTGTCTCAATCTGTGTCTCCGGTTTGGGGCGTTATTCTTCTTGTTGTTGTTCTTCTTCTTCTTCTTTGCTTAACTTTGTGAATGCCTTTTGTGATATATAACTTTCTCTCTTTCTCTCACTTCAGTAAATTATCTTGTAAATATAGCACAGCTTGAACTCTGGGTTTTCTGATAGTTTTACTCCATCAGTGATAGGTTTGGAGCTGTGACACACTCATTATTTGGAAGAAAACCACTAGGTAATCAAAATAAGTTAAATCATATTTTAAATCATCACATTTTACAAAAGAAATAAATAATGTTTTACAGCTACATGTTTTCTTATTGGAAAAGTAGAGTCTTAATTAATAATTAATGATCATAGAGTGAAACTACTGAACAATATAGAAAAATCCCAGTACACAAAACACAACAGAGAACGACTCATTAAAAAAGGTATATATGATCATCTGTGACATTACAAACTCAAATGCTTGGAAAAAATACTTTTCTTTACACTTTTCATGCAAGCGTATTTTTATCTTTAAACAGAGGTTCAGTAGATTATTCTTGTAAAATGGTGGAAGCAAATCAAAACAAATACTAATGAACAAATATTGCAGCATTGTGCAGTCTATTCAGTCACACACTCTCCTCCAAATTGTTGGATGAGGTTCAACCAACCTTTTTTTTGTTTTCCTACAAGCATGTAAGCTTGTAGGAAGCAAATTAACCTGTGATGTGTCTGACAGCTAACAGTGCACAGGAAACAGGATATATGGGGAGAGAATAGCCGCAGGCTGTGATGAAATATGAGGAAGCTGTTATTTCTAGTTTTAAATACTAGGCCACAAGGACAGTCCCTTAAACAGAGAGAATGAAAAAAAAGTGCAAAGTGGGGAAATTAACCAGATGTGCAACAATTGCACACCTTCCTGGAGTGTTACATCAGCAATGACAGATTTAGAATGAAGTAGCATTTTTGGTTCTCTCTCACACAAGTAGAGGTACGGTGCCAAAAGACATCAACACTGTACAAAACACAATATCAAAAACACAACATCAAAAAAAAAAAAAACTGTTAACTTTATGGAAAAAGCAAAGACAACAGGTAATTTGTGATTGGACAGAACCAAAGTCAATGGCAGCATGCAGGTCAGTCTCATTTCTTGTTTTTAAATTCCATAAGAGCCTCTTCCTCTAAGGCCCATTATACAGAAACTGGCTACAACTGAGCAGATATTCTTCAATAAAAAGGGGTGAATGAAACTAAATGGCTAATAACTCTTTATGCTTCTTTCTGCAAAAACAAGCCCACATTTTATTTCACTTTTCAATAATACAGTATAGAACATATTTGAATAAAGCAATATGTATGTCCTTTAGTTTTTCTTCCAGAAAAGCTTTGCCCGTTAAGCTCTAGCATTCTGTTTAGGATAAAGATTCCTGACACGATGGCAACCATTTCCAAACAATGACTGCAGCAAACCTTAGTAGCAGTTAACCACAACGGAAACTTCCATATAAGAAGCAGCTGCTTATAGTTGAAGGTGGCTGCTATCAGGAGGCTGCTGCTTCATGCCTCAAATCCAAACAGCGGACAGGAGTGTTGTCACTAGCAACTCACAGAATTTTTTTCTTTTTTTTTTTTTTACACTAAAAAAACATGATAAAAGTTTCTAGAGGAAAAATGTTTCCCTCATGAAATTTACTAGCTCCACAGATACCAATTCATTCTAGATTATTTTGCTAAACTCCCCTTTGAGACAAGAAGTCCAGAGCGTGAGAGTTCTTGAGTCTTTAAAGTTGTTTAGCTGTTTTTGTTTGTTTGTTTGTTTTGTTCTATTTTCTTGGACATATTTTCCATATTTTAGGCAATTATTTAAAAAAAAAAAAAAAGCAAGCCCTTTCCTCTTAGACAAGAGCAGTTTAAGAGTCAGATATTTCCTTCAGGAGGTGGCAGACAACAGAACTAAAGAGAGTGAATACTGGACTTTGAATCAAGGGGGCACAAACATAACTTCCAATTAATGATAATGTTTCTCTGTAGCTGTGTAAATAATCGATTGGTCACCATCAGTTAAATGGTAATATGTCAGTGTTGTGTTCAAAGTTTGATTCCCCCGCAGACTCTGTATAAAAGATGGACGTAGTCACCTTTATGTCACATACTAGTGAAGCCCTCTCTTATGGAGCCTTGAACTGAGCATTTTCTCTGTTGCCATGCTATCTTGGATGTGGAGAGTGAGGGGTGGATGTGACAGAGAAACTAAGGGAATGCTGCACTCTAAAGCAACTTGTTAATCACAAGGTAGGCCCCACCCTAAATCACGCCCTGCTTTATCCTTCTTTTTAATATAAACTGTGGCTACAGCTAACAAAATGAGCAATATGTTGTGCTAAATAAGACTTGAAACTAGAGACCGAGACTATAATGTCACCAGGAAAGTGTTTACTGAGGTCACAGGTCAAGTGAGCAGTAAGATAACTTTCTCATACACTTCTATACAACGTCTTTGTGCAACCGGAGAGGTCAACCAGTGCTGGCCATAACAAAGAAAGCAGGTTTAAAGCATTTCAGCAGAGGCTACGTCCATCATTTATATGCAGTCAGCTGTTTGCCCCAAGAGACCACAGAATCAGTCAGCTTTGGGTTTAAATAGTTTCCAATGATTTTCAGTACTAGTTTAGGTTTAAATTTTTCACTCATTATAAATAAGAACAAGTATTGGAGGCTAGTATCAGGCTTGGAGCTGGACTCGGTTTCACACGGACTAGGAGGCTTCTAGATGTGACACTCACAGGTCAAGAGATCAGACCCACCTTTCCTCCTCTGTGTGTCATCAGAGGAACTTCTATGAGGAAACCATCTCTGAGTAATGTTGGGCTTTTTATCACCCATAACAGTGACATTACTTCCTCTCTTTACAACACCCATCTTCTAGAGAAGTTACTGTTTGTGAGCTGCTGTAAACTGGAGTTTATTTTATTAGCATGGTTTAATTTGGGTTTTAAGGATGTAAATATGTATTTAACCTTATTAATTTTAACAAGACATAAATATAAACAATCCAATATTATAATCAGAAATAGGTGAGAATTTCACTTCCCATTTTATTAAATATTTCTTCAATAATAATATTAATAAACTAGAAAAATGCTGCATGTTTTACAATGAAGGTAAACAGTCACCATCACATCACATAGCTTCATGGTGTAGGTGGTTCTACTGTACGACATTTATTATTGCATTAATATATCTGTGTTTATCATATATTATCTATTACACGGTGCGGCATGTAGTCTGCGCCCTGAATCTCTGGATTCACCTGTCTCATGACTGTTCACAGGAATTTTCTAGCAACTGTACACTGACATTATAGAAAATCTGTGTGTTTGTATACTTGTAGGGATAAAAAGGTTTACACAGCTACATCCACACATTTGGATGAACACGTCATCATAACATCCTTAAGTGTCAGCGTGAGGACTTTAAGGTTTGAGAAAGGTTACGAGAAGTGTCCTTTAACTGAATGTACGTGAGCGCCCTCTGAAGTGGTGGAAGAACGGCTGTGTGTGAGAGAGAGAGAGAGAGAGAGAGAGAGAGTGTGTGGTGGATTCCCTGTAATTGCCATCTTTGTTTTAGTCTACACAGCTCTTGCGTCATGACACAATGACGGGGGACCCTTGTCAACACTGGATGACCCACAGGGAGGAAGTGATGTGTCAAGTAATGAAAAACACGGGTTTGAAGAAGAAAGGAAAAAACAAACAGCAGTTCCCCCTGCTGGATGCTCCAGTCTGTTGAATGGAAAAAGAACGTCAGAGCAGAGAAAAAAAGAAAACAGAAAATATACCAGGCAGATTTGATCATGAGCCTCTTGTGTTTGAAAGGGATCCAGAGTACAACCAGAAAACATGTAAGGAAGACAAAAAAAAGATGAAAAGAATTGCATTTGGAGGGTGTGCTGTGATCTCTGATGAAGAACAAAGTTTGTCAACTCTGATTAGTTTAGAAAGATGGATTTTTGTATCCATATATTATGGAGAGCTTGTAAAATATTATATTTTAGTATTTACTAAACTACCCAACAGCTAAGGTCAGAATAAGCTTAAACTGATAGCAGACTGTTAAATGTTCATATTAGCCTTTTTCTTAAATGCAAAGATGCCAAATTTTTTCATTGTCCTCATTATAAAATAATTATTTTTTATAGAAACCTGCTTATATTTATTTGTGAATGACTAATGTGATCATATGAGTACTCATACACCGAGTGCTTCTACATAGATTTTACTGATTATATATTTGTTTTTATTATTTATATATTTATAATTTTTAATTGTGAAGTTTTTTATTGATTCTTTCTTTTTTATTCATTTTGTACCCTCTTTTTTTTTTGGTTTCCTAGTGTGTTTAAGTTTCCTGCTTTACAATATGTATGCACACATTATCGTGTGTCTGTTCTGTGTGTGTATAGTTCAGTAAAATTTAATAAAGTATTAGTCATCAAAAAACCCCAAAAACAAACACAAAAAAAAAACATTCTAATGAGAGACTTCTGCTTGTAACAGAGAATTTTAACAGTGCACTATTAGTAAAGCAGATCTCTGCTTCCACCTGCTGGCTAAAAGACACAAACATGTTTAAGTGCTAAAACATACATAACAGTTACAGCCAAAGTTGGGTCACAGAGTCCACACAGACATAATGGTTTAGAGGGATGGATGGGGTGAAGAGTGATCGGGCGCAAGAGTGGTCAGGATCCTCACAGCCTGAGGTATGAAGCTGGTGATTTTGATGCTTCTATACCTCCTCCCTGATGGTAGGAGGGAAACAAACTGTGAGAAGGGTGGGAGGGGTCCTGGATGATGCTGGGGGCCCTGTGGATATAGCCCTGATTGAAGGTCTCCAGCATGGACGCGAGGGTGGCACCAATGGTCTTTCCTGTCTGTCTAGATGTTTCTTTCCAGACATTCTACAAGTTCCAAACCACACCGAGATACAGTAGGTGAGGACAGCATTTGGGCTGTGGGTAACTGTGCAACATTTCTCAGGAGGAAAACAGGAATAACAATAACACCGCCCTGCATCAAAAAAGAAAATAGTTGATATTATCTAATTTAAGTTTAAAAATACCAATAAAAATATTCAGTCACGTACAGTTTTGTCACAAAATGCAAATCAATTTTTTTCACATATGGTCCATTTGTCCTCGTTGTATTTCAGCTTCTCCAACACAGTTTGCATATTTTCAGAAGTTTCTTTTAACTGGACAGAATGACCAGTTGGCACAGATGCAAAGTAACTGCCATTATGGACACATTTTAGGCTGGCTTTGGAGCTGTCAATGAACAGCCTCCACTCATCTGCATCGTACTCACAACCCACTGCACCCAAAAGACCTTCAACAGCAACACAATAGACAAAGTCATCATCCATTTCAAAGAATGGACTAAGATCCTTCTCACGATGCCTAGAAAAAGAAAATTTGGTTCCTGGAGCCAGGAGGTTTTTCTCACTGAGCCTAGACCCAAGCAGCTCAGCCGCTTCCTTTGGCAGATCCAAATCTCGTACTAAATC
>VUQI01046880.1:0-11416 GCA_015106735.1 Paratilapia polleni | reverse complement strand
GCTGAGCTGCTTGAATTCTTGCACCAGGAATGGCATAAAGTCACCCAACAGCAACATGAAAGACTGGTGGAGAGCATGCCAAGACGCATGAAAGCTGTGATTGCAAATCAGGGTTATTCCACCAAATATAGATTTCTGAACACTTCCTAAGTTAAAACATTAGTAATGTGTTGTTTAAAAATGAATATGAACTTGTTTTTTTGCATTATTTGAGGTCTGAAAACACTGGACCTTTTTTGGTATTTTGACAATTTTTTCATTTTCTGCAAATAAATGCTCTAAATGAAAATATTTTTATTTGGAATTTGGGAGTTATGTTGTCAGTAGTTTATAGAACAAAATAAAAATGTTCATTTTACTCAAACATATGCCTATGAATAGCAAAATCAGAAAAAGTGATAATTTTGGAGTGGTCTCTTAATTTTTTCCGGAGCTGTATAAACGATGTATTGTGCTGTAATTTACCTCACAATAACATTCAGTGGTGGACCTCTGATTGAATATGTGCTGCTCCTTTCTTGTCCAGAGCCTTGCTCATGTGTTTGTTTAGATTGAGGAGTAAGTATTTCACAAATCACTTTTTTATTGCAGGGCTGACTATCAAATATTATAGGCTAAAATGCAAAAAAGGATGAATGAGTAGTCCAGAAGAAAATGATTGATGTACATGTTTGTTTTACAGTATTTTTTCTGTTGATGTTGATAAACACACTTAGGAAAATGCAGCATAAATTTCTCTGTATGTTTCTGAAATTATTCTGACCACTCAAACCTTGGAAATGGTCCGACCTGCAGCAGGATGTTGCACTGAAACCTCAGTCTTAACAGAATAATTTTGTTTGTCAGTTAGTTCATGCAGTTAATTCAAAGCACGTAGTGTGTAAGCATGACAAACCACCTTCTCCATTCTCACTCCCACTCTTCCCTCATCATCGCCAGCAGACTGCTTAAATAAACCCATTATCTTTGCGCTCTTTGCAGCTTCAGCCAGCAAAGCTTTTCTTTTTTATTACACTGCCCAGCTGTAGGTTTTATTTTTCTGTTTTCTATTTTCATTCAGCTACAAGTGAAAGATCCTTTTAAAGAGTGTTAAACACTTTCATTTTAGCTATAGCTTTGGTGGTAACGAACATCTGTACAGTATAAAGGCAATATACTGTAAGAGGTGCAGAGATTGGGAAAAAGACCCACCTACTGGGAAAATTCCCATTACAGAATGAATTAGAAATAAAACACCAGCAGGTTATAAACCATCGACTTTGACATATATTCTCTCTTTCCGTATCTGTGTTTAGATGTGCACCAGTATCCCGCTTATGAGGCTTTTCCCAGTTTTGATCACATTCAGGATGAGGCATTTAGATGGAGAACAAAGAAATCTGGTCATTCATATCCCTGTACAAACGTTTTATTACTATGTGCTGTTTGCACAGGTTCCAGTGATAAAATGCATACATGTTAGATCTGTACTGATGGACAGTTATCTCCGGGAATCATGATGGCTGGAGCAATAGAGTAATATCTTGCTGATGAATACAATTTTTAAACTTGTTTCCCATTTAATTCTGTATATGAACATTATCATTATTATTAGATTCATAGCAAAATTAATCTTCCTCACTATAGTTTCTTGTCATCATCTCTGTATATAAGAGACATTTGCGACCTTGGACCTCTGTACTCACTTCTGGAGTGGCTACACTGACCCATCATCTCAAAACAGGAGGGAAAACAGCAGGAGGGTGTTTCTGTCTGATGGTTTGCTTCTAAATTAGAGCTTAATGAAAACTGTACATTTGCAGAAACGCTAATTTCTTGCGTTTGTTGGAGAAAGACTGCTGCGTGTGGTTAGGGCATGGTGCAGAGTGGAGGAGAGGCAGGCGAGCCCTTTTACACATACAACAACAGACTGAATGAGTTAGCAGCAGAACTATAGGCCTAAAGCAGAAAGGGGAATGCAAATGTTGTGACTTAATACTGCTTTAGCTGCTCATCTGTTGTATGTGAACAAGGCTCTCCCAGGTTCTTTCTTTTAATGGTAGAAGTTGGAAATAAACTCCTGAGTATGTCTCTCTCTCTCTTTCATCAGCATCAGTAGTGTTGTGTGTGGGGTTTTTTTTTGTGTGTGTTTGGTCCACAAAGAATGCATCATGGAGGATGGATGGAGTGCTACCTTAATGAGGGCATGTCCACACCCCTCCCCCAATCCAGTGGAGATGGTATCAATATTGGGGATCTCACATGATAACAATATGAAGATTGCCCAACTGTAATACTTGCTGTATATTCCTGTTTCTTTAGGCGTACTCCATCTTGGCTGCAGTTGTCTTGGGGAAGAGGTGAGTGATATTTCCACTCAAAAGGCAAAAGAAAAGAGCAAGACACCTATGAGGTCGTGCTCTAAAATATACTGTAGAGGGAAGAGCAAACACTTGGTGCCTTAGGCCAAATGGAAGTAGGGAGAAAACACAGCATCATTTAAGTCTGACAGGAAGAGGGGCGTGATGAAGAAGAATAAGAGTTGGCAGAATGAGATACTAGCCTCTGCAATCGGTCACAGTGAATCTAATGGTTGCTTTACTGCCATTACCAGCACTACAAAACAAGCTTTGTATGATGTGGCTAAAAATAATAATCCCTTGAACAATCAAAACAAAGGATATATCCTTTCCTAAATGGCGGCCTTTTTTATTGATTTTGCTGTGCTGACATTTGAGATGACTGCAGCAAAGGGAGATGAAGATCAACAAACTTGAAGGTGTGCTCAAGGCCACTGGAGGGCCACAATTCTACGGCTTTAAATGGATATTTCCCCTGTGGATTGTTTGTCTTTTATGACTTAGTTTCAACTGCACAATAACAGCTCTCAGCGTGTCACAAGTTTCTAAAACTACCACAACGTACCCATGAACTACAAGAGGATACTGAACATGGCAGTCAAAGCCCAGCCCGCCATTCTTCATGATGTGCACAAAGAGAAGAAGAAGAGCAAAGTATAAACACAATGAGATGCATACAGCAGTTTGAAGAGCCAGACCAAGACAGGTGGTCCCGAGGGATTTGATTACAAATGCTACAAGCTTCTCGCCATCACAAACAAACAACAATCAGTTCAAAGACTGAGTCTAATTCAAAGTAGTCCACGACACTAATTTTCATCTTCTGGAGGCTTCATCAGCATTTGATGGGCAAAAAGGTAAATGCTGTGTTTCTCAGAGTAATAATGCTATGAAAGTTCTTTTTCCTAAATCCTTTTTTTCTCTGCTGATATAACAGACAAATTGTGGTAATTGAGGATGGTGAAAAACTCCAAATTTAAATGTGCTGTTTGCTTAAAAATATTAAACATCATCAGTTCTACTTGATACATTAAAATGTGATCTCTCTAAAGCTGCTGTTTGTATCTGAATGAAGCAAAACAAACAAAAAACATTAAAATTAAATCCAAATGTGTGACTATTAAGTGCAATCAAGTTTGCAACTTTTTGAATCTTTGCAGAGTTTGTAGAAATGTGATGGCAAGAGATGCAGGATCACAACTCTCGTCACACTTTGAGAGTGTATACTGTGTGTGTATGTGTACTTGTATTACTTATATTGTGGGAACCTACACCTGTTTACTTGGTCATATTGTGGGGACACAACTTCCTTAAGGGGACAAAAAGTAAATCCTTATTATATAATTTAAAGTTAATTAAATTCCAAGATAAAGACATGGTTTAAGGCTAGAGTAAGGTCAGATTTAGGTTAGGTTTCAGTCAAATGATCATAAGGTAAACAGGAATAATTTTGTCTTTGATTAGCTTGTATGCTTTTCAGAGAAAATGAGATTACTCCATTTTTGCCACACACATGCTTGTGCACAAATGTGCAAAGATAAATACTCTGAAATTTTACAGATATATTTGGGTCAAACACTCTTGATATATTCACTGCTTCACTGTTTTGAATTACTTGTATGGTAATTTTGTAGAAACTATACATTTAAAAGAGCCCATTTCTGAGGCTCTGAAGACATACGGGCGGTTTAGGTCAGAACGGCTCGTGCACCCATTTTCTCCACCAAACACCCACCTAGAGAGCCATTCAAATCTATACAACCTCGCCCACTGCTTTATTCAGTGCTCATTTAGCAATAGAAAGATGGGAGGAGATGAAGGGAGAAGCGAGCCGTCAGACAGCCAAATGGTGTGGGCTGGCAAGATCACACACACTACAGTACATCTAACAGGAGGTAGATCATTTGAAAGAATATTACAGCCGCAACTTAAAGCTGGAGCCAAGCCAGAGAGCCAAAAGACTCAAATTTCACTCTTAATCTGTTACTCACTCTCTTTCTCCCTGCTACCAAACACATTTTTCTTTCCCTTCCAATCTCACTTACTCTCCCACCTCATCATCTAATCCAGCCAGAGGGTGGAGGAGTGTGTTTGTATATGTGTGAAAGATGAGCCGGTCTTAGCCTTGCTGTAACCCCTGTCTCTTCTCTCTCTCTCTCTCTCTCTCTCTCTCTCTCACACACACACACACACACATGCACACATGCACATATGCACACACACACTAACAAATGTGCACATATATAAAATACATGTCTGTCAGTATATGCACTGTTATCCACCTACACATAAACCACCCTCCTGATTCACACATGGATATGTTGATGCACACACACACACACACATACACACATACACAATGTTGGCATGGCTGGCTAGGTGAGGGCATGCTTCGCCTGTGATTAGAAGGGCAGGGGTTATGATCTAGGAGCTGAGGTGCAACGCGCCATGTATTATACATAGAACAATGAATCTTTGGAGAAAATGGTAATCCAAACACAGATGAAATATTCATGCCGCATGGCTATGTGGTTCACCTCTTTTTGCTCTTTAACCAGATAAGATCCATGCGGGGTTAAAGCAGAGGTAAATGAGACAGAGAGAGGAGGGGAAAGTGCAGAGAAAAAGGGAGAAGTAATGTAGCGAAGCATGAAATCATGGCTGGCTTGTGTAATTTAGCCTTGGGATGAAGCTCAGTGGCTAGAATTTCATTCCCCTTAGACCTGCTTTTAAAACACATTTCTATGTACAAGTGTATTATACAATGTATACATTTAAAAGAAAAATCCATTGTAATTAATTAACATGTATTCCACTTATTTTCACAGGGAATGTTCAATCTCTTCTGTGCAAACATTGCTCACTTTTTATGCTTCTTTTTACCTACTTCTCTATACTGCTACTTTGATTATTGTTGGACTCAACAAAGCAAAAGAGTCTGAAAGTCTGACAGACAAGTCTATTGTCAGTGTTTGTGCATTCACTGCAGGAAAAAAGTACCTGTCTCTATTGCCTCAACTACAATAGGCACTTCCTTCTCTGTCTGCTGTCCTTGCAAGCAAACCAGAGTGAAAAACAAGAGATTATCTAGGGGTTAGGGTTTTACAGTGCTTGATGGATGTCTAGTAAAAGAAACACAAGCTTATCAAGCATAAAGTGTAGCAGGAATTCAGAGTTCCACCAGAGAGAGATGGCTGGTAAACCTTCATATCAGGCAGGGTCAGGAGGTTGGTACGTGTGTGAGTGCATGCGTGTTGTATCTTTAGAAAGAGAAGGTGAGATGCAGGGGCTCTGCTCCCATCCATAACATTTAAGTGAACTACAGAGATCTGAAGGCAGCTGATAAGCATGACGGCATGCCAGGAAAAAAATCACTGTACTGCTGAGGACACAGACATACTCACACAGAGCGGTCATCTATAGGAAATATATGTATTCACAAACATACACAAAGACAGTCATCACATGCACAAGACAAAATCACACATGTGGTATCTATAAAACACCCTATTAGGCCTCATCCCATCATATCTGAGTCCACCTCATCACTGACCTCACACTATAAAACTTTAACACACCTTGGTGTGCGCGAACACACTCCACAGTGAAATTACAGCAGCTCTAATAGGGTTGTGTATGTGTGTCCTCCTCAGGGTTTATTTGCTCACTGTTTCCTCTGCAGATGGAGGCTTTACAAGCCCAGGAGCCTGTTATTGGCCTCCTGTCACTGTCCCAGTGAGCTGTGTTAAATCTATAACTGACAGCAGAGCAGATATTGGAGGACTCTGCAGGAACAATGGTACAGCAAGAGAAACACTGTTACTATCAAAGAAAAAAAAAAAGACGAGCCTTTACAAGCTACTCAGCTTTACTGTGCTGATGATGATTATTATCATGAGTTGGCCTGCTGCTGTGCTGCACTGATAGAGACCAGGTGTGTGTGTGTGCTTCTGTACAAGTGTGCAACCAGTCCTTGTGTTTGTTTGTCCAGAAAGCTATTACACTGGTAACAACAATGCAACATGACTAATATCACACTTATGTAGCCTCCACGTCAGCCTCTGCATCACAGTTAATGTATGCATGCACGCAGCAACCAATTCACAATGTTTCCTACAACACACAATGAGCACAGATGCATTAGCGGTTGCGGCTATGCACATTACAGAGGATAATTGCTTTTGCATATTTCCTCATGTGGCCTCCCTGCTCGGCATGACTAACGGTGGATTGGTTTCGAGTGCCAGTTGCAGAACCATTAATAGAAATTAAGTGCCAGAGAAAGCTACTGGAGAGAGACCAGTGGAGTCAGAATGGAGTTTATGTGAAAGATAAATACATTTCTACAGAAGAGTGCCTCCGTTTATTGGTTGGGAAATGCACTGTGATATGATAGAGGGGCAACAAATGAGTATGGAATGGGACGATATGGCTGAGAGAGAAGAGCATGTTGCGGAATTAGAGGCCTGACTTGAATAGGAAATGCAGCAAATAAAGTTAGATTGCAGCTTGAGTTTTACGTTTGTGATCAGAGTGGCAGGTCGGGAAACCTCAAAGATCATGCTGATACACTTAAATGTGCCTGCCACATATTATCTATCCATTGAGTAATTTACCAACAAGCAATTGGAAAATACATCAATACAGCCTTCCAGTCACTCCAGGTTGCTCTCTCTGTCCTGTGAGTTATTATCCTTCATCCCTCGAGTCTCTCTCCCTCTTGGCTGGCTGGTGTCAGACAGATTACACACTCATCACACACACACGCATGTGCAAGTGTACATGCCTGCGCACAAATTCACTTGAGCTAATGAAAATTCAGCTTCATCCCAAGCTGTCTAATGGGCCTAATAACAGAGAGTCACTGGGGGCCTTGCGCGTGTCAGGCAGATTACAGGACGACTGTGGACTAGACGGACAGGCCCCTGGCAGCGTCACACCCGCACAGACACATGCAAACACACAAGCCTCATCCACAAGTGCAGCCTGCCTCATTAGGTGCAACTACCTCATTGACCACTAGGAGGCAAGGGTGAGCTTTGCCAGAGAGACAAAAAGCCACTGAGGTTCCTCATAACAAGCTGAAATGCTGGATCTTCAATTACACACATGACTTCTCCCATTGTCATGTTGTTCTACGGAGCAACAGATCATGTTATGCATATGTACTGTATATTAGTCCTTATTGTCAGCACTTTGCTCTATTAAAGTTTCATTATTTCATTATTAAACTTTTCAGGGATTTCCAGATTCACACTTTCTTTAAAAAGCATGAATGGATTACTGAACCAGCTTGCTGAGCACAGTTCTAGTAACCCAAGGGTCAAAGGGTTCAACAAACAAAGTGCTGAGTAAGACTAGGGGTTTCATGATTGTGTTGTCTGTATCTGGAGGATATCCAACTATCAGGGTAATCAGAATTAGTTTGAAAGCAGAGCAGCTCTGGTTTAAGAGAAAAGAACCTGTATAACACTTAGTGTAATTTCTAAGTGTCAGTGGGAATCTGCTGAGAGAGGAAGCTTTAAACAGGAGTCAGTAACCCTCTCTTTAGCTCCAGTGTGAACTAAATAAGTTTGCCCTGTTTTATAAGTTCAGCTGAAATTCTTTGCCCGACAGCAGCACCTGAAAGACCCGATTCACCTGCAAAAGAGATGCAATTTATAGTGAGATTTATAGTGAGATTACTATAAATGGACACAAAATTATAAAGAAATAGGAAAAGACTAAAAAGAGAAAAAGATGACACAAAGGGAGCTGCAAAAGTGACTATAAATGGACAAAAAACAACCACAAAGGGACACAAAACCACTGCAAGAAGATGCAGAACAAAAATAAAGAGATAAAGACACAAAATAGGTAAAGAGAGACAAAAATTAAATACATAAAGAAAAAATAACTACAGAGACAGAAAATGACTAAAGAGATTAGCAAAACTATGAGCAAAAGAACTACAAAGAGATGCAAAATAAGTACAAAATAAGAGATAACTAGATAGCGACATAAAATGACTACAGTGAGTTGCAAAATTAAAATAAAAGCACAAAACAAGCACAAAAAGTTGCAAATGACTGAAATAAATAAATAAATACAAAGAGACAAAATGACTCAAGAGAGACAAATAAACACTACATAAAGAAAAATAGACATAAAATGAATAAAAATGAGTTGCAGCACTACTATAAACATACACAAAACAACTAAGGGCTGCGAAACAACTACATAATGAGAGTGGATGACTACAAAAACAACAAAAGAACTGCAAGATGTAAAATGACTACACATAAAATCAAAGCTACAACAAAGAGATGCAAAATGGTTAAAAGGAGACAACAAACGAGTACAAAATCTCATTCAGATTGGGTGTCTTGTTCCTTTGTAGGTGGCAGGGAGCCTTTTACATGTTGCTCAAGGGCCCATTTTCTCATAATCTGCCCATGTTAAAAAGCAAAAGAAAATTCCATTAAACACAAGTGAGCCCAATGTCAAACATAGACACAGCAGCCTACTTGATCAAACACAAAGTCCGAGCCACAGGGGACTGAATTACGATTGCCATTCAGGGGCTTTGAGCTTCGAGGCTGATCCCATGTCAAAAGGAAGCCAAGGGAGACTCACGTGTCTGCTTAGACAGGGAGAATAGAGAGAGGCTACCGGGTCTGCGTCTGAACTCTACCTGAACTCCAAATAACTTTCCCTGAAGTCATTTAAAGTCATCCTGAGAGTGGGAAGAAGAGGGAGGGGGCGGTTTAGGGGGCTGAGCAAGGGACACACAACAGAGAGAATAGATGAGGGAAGAGTGGCAAAGATGTGACAGGACGAACAAATGTGCATCATTCCAAATGGACTGAGGAACGTAAAAAGAGGACGAACAGGGGACATGAAGAGGTATGGGGGTAGAGAGACAGATGCCAAGGGAGGAATAAGCACACCGACTCACCTTGACCTTGACCCTTAATAAATTCAAGATTTTGGCATTAAAGTAGAACTCAACAAGTTTCTTCTTCTCAGCCGCAAGCTGTACACACTCTGTTGATCCTTGCATCTAACACATATGGATTTCTGCATGGGCTCGTATGATTTCCCACTTGCACTATCATTATTAATCTGTATTGATTCCATCCACCTCAATATGAATAATTGAACCTGACTAAATTGCTCCACCTGTGACCCACAAGTATTGTTCTTAGGAGTCATCACAGGATTGGGGAAGTGGAAACGTGAAAGTGATAAAGTAGGGCTGAGTCTGAAGGGGTGTGTTGGGTCAAATCCCAGAACAAGTTGGGAAAATAGTTGTTTGCTGGAAATAAATAAGTAATGCACTTTACTTCCAGCTATCAGCATTCACTGGATACTGACACTGCTCAGCACTGAGTGCCTGGAAATAACATCCATATTCATATGGATGTTATATACTTTCAGTGCCAACATTCAGCAACGCAGCAAGCTGTTACATGGATTGTAGAGGGTTGGGATGTTGAGACAAGCATCATGATGTACACTAATTACACATTTTTCACAATTGTCCAACATTGGTTGTTTTTAACTGCTCACAGGGCTGCAACAACAAAATGAAATGATTTGGATTTGGACACATAGCTGTCGATTTCAGGGGTAACACAAGAGACACAACCCCGCCGGTATTTGGAACACACGCATTTGTCCCCCACAATAAAAACATAAACAGTGAACTTACTTAGGGAAACTGTCAATATATGATGAAATGTCACTTGGTGTCTAATTTTTGTGTGTTTCTTTATATAAATGAAAACATTTTCATCATAAATTGATGCAGAAAAGGTGCAACGTTCACCAGAAATGAAGTGTTTGGTGTTAAAAATTTCCCGGCAAACGACCCCCAGATCCCACTAATGCTCAAAGAACACCTACCCCCAGGCCCATTCATATCCCCAGCAGGTGCCCTCCTCTGCTTAATTACTAGCCAGGAGAAGGTCATCTAACATCCAAGGAAATCACTGATAAACAGATAGCAACTCATATTGCCTTATAGCCCTCTATAGACTGTCAATAACTGCATGTAAAATCTCCTTTGATAAATCTTGTGGTAAGCTACCAAATTTTGCTTTGTAACCACAGACTGTAACATTGTGAAAGGTGTATTTTAACCCAAACTAGGATTTCTTCCTAACTAAGTGGTTTAGGTGCCTAAACCTAGCCACATAGGTTTTTTTTTTTTTTTTTAGCACAACCTTACTTTTGATGCTTACACCGAGGCAAACAGAAAAAAGCAAGCCGCAATGAAAGTCTAAAAGACAACACTGAACTCATGTGTCACGTATCGCGTTTGAGTGTAGATAGAATTCTGACTGCTCGATGACTGATTGTTGCTGTTTTAAAGTGTAAGGACACAAATCATTACCTCTGTTTAGCAGGGTGGAACAACCGTAATTGAATGAGGTGATAAATACCTACTAGCTGGCGGTGGAGGCCATCTACTGGCTATATGTATGCAGGGGCGTATCCAGGGGTGTGGCATGGGGGTGGCACCCCACCTCATACTTGACATGTATTATGCTATTTCTGTATTTGGACACGGGGCTGCACATGAGCCTGAAAATCATACCTAGCTCTACACCCATTTTATACACTGTCTTTATTTCTGTTCAAATATTCTTATTTCCTGCACAAGCTTGTTGAACGTCTAATCTTCATGGAGAAATCCCATAGCCATGAGCATGCTGATTTAATCTGGGGGAAAGAAAATATGGCTGGACACAAAATGTCAATACTTTACTAAAAAAGTTAATTCTCACAGGACCTTATAGACTGTTTGTGATGTCATAACCTTTTGCTCGTGCATCCAAGTCAGATTTAAGGTGAGCACAGAGAAAACGTTCCCTGCTCAGCAGGTGAATGTGAAAGCAGCCGTCTGGCGCCAGACTCTGCGCATCATTCGGCCCAGTGAAGGTCAAACATCCAATGAATTACAAATTAATGTGTAAAACACAGTTTTAAGTGGAATAGGGGACTTTAGGTGGAGGACATTTAATCCCAGCTGTTGTGCTGCGTGTAATGCTCAGCTGAAAGACAATATGCCGCTAAGCCTGGATAAAATAAAA
>VUQI01046878.1:0-17006 GCA_015106735.1 Paratilapia polleni | reverse complement strand
TTTTTTCCTCCTTTGTAATTGCCTGCATTACTGTGACATTCATTAGTTCTACCTTTTAAAAAAAAAAAAAATCATTCCCTGTGTATTTTTAGCTGTCTCTCAGTCTGTTATCAGCCTGCCTGTTTACCCTCCTGTGTTTTCCTGGATCCCTGTTTTGTTTTAACCAGACTTTTGGGCTTTCCTTGACCTGCTGTAAGTCCTGGCAGGCCTCGGGTTTATTTTATCCCTCTTTCTCTCTCAGGGTATGTCCACATGTATACGGGTATTTTGGTAAATGTTGCTTTTTCTGTGCGTTTTGGCCTTTCGTCCACATGTAAATGGCGTTTTGGATCACTGAAACTGGAGCTTTTGAAAAACTCCTGCCAGCGTGAAGATTTTCATAAGTTTTTGCGTTTACGTGTAGATGAGGAAAACTGACATTTTGTCTCGCAACGTCAAAGGTGTACGGCTTTATCTCCTTTTTAGTACCCTGCCACCAGTCTTGCATTTTGGTCCTTTTTTTTGACAAGAACAGAGACCTTACCAAATAGAAGGGTTCAAATTGACCCGACTTTGATTTTGAGGGTCATTGTTGGTGATGCGAGCTGGGTCTCAACCACAGAAACCTGGTCTCACGGCAGTTCGTGATATAGTCACGACCTAGACTCTATTGATTCGTGTTTCTGGACAAATTTTCAGCTTTTTTTGTGTTCCTCAACACAAATTTCTCAACATTATTTCGTGTCTCTGAACATGATTTTTACATCACTCTGCTCTCATGTGTACTGATTAAAAAATAAGAAAAAAGCTGCATTTGGAGGTTGGAGGGGTGGCAGAGGAGTAAGTCAGCAAAATATATTTCCTATTGAAATGCATTACTTGAAAATTTGTGCTCAATAACACAAAAAACAATTCATTTTCATGAACACGAAAACAGAGATTACTTTTTCATGACTATTTTAGGAATTTCCGTGAGACCGGGCTGACCATAGACAGTAAAAAAGATGGACACATTTTCCCAGTCCTGCTCCATCAGCATCTCAGAAAAAAGAAAATCATTAGGAAATTTAAACCAGTTCAACAGAAAGGCAACACAAGCTCAGCACCTTACACAAACTGTACCCTTCCGTTTTACAATCAGAGTCATAGCTCTGCAGCTGCTAGATGTTGATATTTGAGCCAAAGTGAATCAAGTGGATTCTACATGATGACACACTTCATTCCATGTGCTCTCACTGCAACGCCATCAGAGCTGTCATCATCAACATGTGGCATCATTACCGATACTCTTTGGCTGTGGATTGTCGTGTTCCTCACTCAAGTTGTGCAGAATCTTGCTCACTTTCTCTCCAGTTAGCAGATTTTTAAAACTAGTACATTTTAGTGATACTTTGTGTGAGATGTGTGTGTCAACTGAAAAATAAGACTGCATCAGCACGCTGGTGGTTTTTGATGGTAGCGACAATATCCCTGACCCTGTCTCCACTTGTCTGAGTTAAACCCATAATTCCAGCCTCCTGCTGGAGACTGGCCTCAGGCTGTTGAAAGAGAGGTATCTTGTCCCAGCTTGATGTCGCTTATTGGTGGTAGATGGTGGATGTCCCTTCAGGCTGTGGATCCTTGTGTTTTACATCCATCCACAGACAAGCCTGTAATTAAATGACAGCATGGGCCTCACACAATGATGGCTGTTTGGTTTGGGTTTAATGAGGGTGAATTTAGTTCCCTTTAAATGGGAGATGCATACGCTTCTGTAAAACAGTGAAAAGTGATATAATTAAACAACGCTACCAGGAAAACTAGCTTGTTTACTTTTATTATTTTTATTTTATTTATGAAAATGACAACCGATGTAATATTCTTCTGTGGCATCAGACGCTACAGTAGATATCATAGCATTCAGTCTTTTTTGGGTACACACCTGCCATCAATTAAAGAGACTCTGATTAACACCACATAAAGTTCAGCTGTCCTAGTAGGATTTTCCTCACATTTACTCAGTTGCTGCTACAGCAAAAGCCATGGTTCGCAGAGAGCTTACAAAGCATCAGAGGGTTGTTGAAAGGTATCAGTCAGGACAAGGGTACAAAAAAAAAAATCCCACATCATGGAATATACCATGGAACACAGTGAAGACAGTCATCAAAAAGTGGAGAAAATATGGGACAACAGTGAGATTGCAAAGAAATGGACGTCCCCCCAAAATGATAAAAAGACAAGATGAAAATTGGTCAGAGAGGCTGCCAAGAGACCTACAGCAACACTGAAGGAGCTGCAGGAATTTCAGGCAAGTACTGGTGGTGTACTACATGCGACAACAATCTCCCATATTCTCCTTATCTCTGGACTAATGGGGAGGGTTGCAAGATGGGAGCCTTTTCTGACAAAGAAAAACACCCAAGCCCAGCTACAGTTTCCAAAAAAATACATCAAGTCTCCCAAAAGCATGTGGGAAAATGTGTTATGGTCTGATGAGACCAAGGTTGAATTTTTTTGGCCACAATTCCAAAAGGTGTGTTTGGCACAAAAACAACACTTCGCATCACCAAAAGGACACCATACCCAGGGTGAAGCATGGTGGTGGCAGTATCATGCTTTGGGGTTGCTTTTCTTCAGCAGAAAAGGTGCTTCCACAAAGTTTAAGGGTGTGCACACTTATGCAATCAGCTTATTGTAGGTTGTTTTTTTGTTATTGTTGTTGTTTTTTTGTTTTTTTGATCTTTTTTTTACCCCTAACAGATTTGTTTGTTTTTCAATTGAATTGTTATACAGGTTATAGGTCACATTAAAGGTGGGAAATGTTTTGAAATGATTTATTGTGGTTTCATTTTTTTAACATCACAAAAACCTGGCATTTTAACAGGGGTTTGTACACTTTATATATCCACTGTACCTTTGTTCTCCTTAGCAGAAAAAAACATGTTGTAGGTGGTTTGCATGACTGTCCACCAGTCTTTGACACTGGCTTCTGAACTTATCAACTACTCTTCAATTCAGAATTCCCTTGGAGGCAAACTGTTTGAAGGTTTCCTTGGATTTATTCCCTCTTTCAATTTGTTCCACAACATTTCCGTGTTGTTTCAGATTCAGATTCCTCCCTTTTTTCTTTCTTAGCCATTCCTAAGCCACTCTGCTTAGGACCATTATTTTTTTGAAAGGTCAAGATGGCATCATGTTCTCTTTAAGCACTCTCTGATATGATGCAGAATTCATTCAGGCACTGAAACTAAACCAAACCACAGTATTTCCACCATTTAGCTTCACAGTCAGTATGAGGTTCATCTCCTGTAAAGCTTCTTTTTATCTGCACTAAACATGGCTACTATTACTGTGGCCAAGCAAGTCAGCCTTGTCTGCCCAGAGCACATTTTTCCACAAAGTTTAGTCTTTGTGTATTTCTTAATGGGCAATCTGTAGATTCTGGCATGCTTCCAGTTGAGGTCAAATTTGTGCCATCTCTTTCTAATTGTAGCTGCAAGCACTCCAACACAGCTGGATGTAGCGCTAGCTTTGCAACTACAAAGTTACCTGTAAAGCGTTTAGTTTGAGATTTCTTTGGGGCTTTTAGGCCTTCCTTCAAAGGAAATTAGACTACAGTTCAGAAAATTGGTATAGAAACTTTGGGCACAATTTTAAAGTTTATGTACAGCCCTGTGCCACTTATGCAGATGTGTTAGATGAAAAGTGGCAAGAGCCTGAAATTTGTTTTGTATTGAATAAATGTTTTGCAAAGTGGTGAAACAAGTACTTGTTTAGCATCAAAGCCATGGGTTTCCTATCAAATTTCAGGATCTGCAGTGTCACTCTGCACCCCACTTCCATGGCCACTACTTTTGGGAGGACAGTATTTGCTAGGATGGTCAGTTCAGGACAAATTAGTAGTTTGAAAACTCCACCGCTTGTGTGTAAAACAATTAATTTCACATATTTCACAAAGATTTCTCCCATATTAGCTTATGTTCGTTGACTCCCTGTTGAATCTAGAGTTGAATTAAAAAACCTTCTCCTTACATACAAGGTCCTGAAAGGTTGGGCCCCATCATATCTTTAAGACCTCACAGAAACTCTGTTATCCCTACAGATGTCTTTGCGTTCAGAGTGCAGGTTTTCTTGTGTTTCCTAGAGTTTCCAAAAGTAGAATGGGAGAAAGATTCTTCAACTGTCAGGCTCCTGTCCTGCACCAGCTCTCAGTTCGGGTTCAGGACACAGACACCCTCTCTACTTTTAAGACTAGTTGATACTGAACCATCTCTTAGTTATGCTGCTATTGGCAGCCAACCTGGTCTCATGCCAGTTCGTGATATAATCACAACCTAGAATCTATTGATTCGTGTTTCTGGACACAAATTTTCAGCTTTTTTCGTATTCCTCAACATGAATTTCTCTACATTATTTCGTGTCCCTCAACATGATTTTTCCATCATTCCGCTCTCATGTGCACTCATTAAAAACTACGAAAAAGACTGGAGGTTAGAGGGGTGGTGGAGCAGCAAGTCTGCGGACTTTCATACCAGTGATGCAAGTTTGACTCATACATCTCACAGTCTTTCATATATCATTTTTAAATACGCTGTTGATTACAAATATGTCGTTTGGTTAGGGTTAGGCAATTAAAAGCTACTGTGTTAGGGTTACACATTAAACACTACTTGATCACAAAAATATTGTTTGCGTTCAAATATAACACCTCTCACAGATTTCACAACTTTGTTTTCCTCATTGCCATGGTGACACCTGCCTGCTTTTTCCACAAAAAACAAAACAAAAAACGTGCTCCTGACACGAAAACGTTTCCCTATGAAATGCATTACTTCACAATTTGTGCTCAGCAACATGAAAAAAACCTCACAATTTATGTTCAGGAACACGAAAACATTGATTACTTTTTCGTGACTATTTCACGAATTTCCGTGAGATCGGGCTGTGGCAGCATAACAGGGTATCTTTTCGACTCCCCTCTTTTTCACTCCCTGTGCGTTTGCATGCCATTATTGCATATTATTAACATTGTTGACTACTCTCTCCTGTAGTTTGTGTTTTGTCCTGTTTGCTGTTCATGGTGTCTCTGATACTTTTTTTTCTTTTCTTTCACCGCAGGCATTATATAAATTATTACTGCAAGTAAAAATGATGCATTGTTAATCAAAAAAATCCTGGCATATGTAGTAGTTTGACTGGTACACAGATAAGTAAGCTGCAGCTGCAGCTCAGAGCTACTTACTTTAGTCTAAGAGTTACATTAAAAAACAAAAATGTAAATTATCTGTCTATATTAATGCTCTTTTTTTTAAATGGATGCTATACGTGTGTGTGTGTGTGTGTAAGCGTGCATGCATGAATATGGTAGAATATCACACACAAAACTGTGCATCTGGAAAAAAAAAAAAAGATGAGAAAAAACCAAAACACAAATATGGCCTTGTTTCGTTATTCACAGCAACTGTTTTCAGCAGCTCCAAAGAGTCTTCAGGGGTCTTTCTTACAAAGGACAGTTATGGAACCTTTTAGTGTAATAATAAAATTATTGTTGAAAGTAGCCCTGAGAGGAAGAGCCAAAAGTACCCTGTGACCAGTCACACAGAGCTGGGACACCATAGGAGACTGTCCTCCCATTAAAAAAAACAAAACAAGAACCCTTTGGGTGGTTTCTGCCAGCAACTTATGGCCCATTGTTACATTTTACAGATAAAAAAGCTAGGCTATCAGTGAGTCAGCATCATCTGTTTCAGCAAATGGCCCTAAACTACAAATATCTATGTTCAAGTAACAGTGACCTCTGCTTGCTGAAGTAAGTATACCAGAAGCAAAGGAATAAGTAAGGTTACATTTATCTATGGTCACAAAGTCATTGTAGGAAGGAGGTCAGAGTGGATGGATGGGCCAACAAAACACTGAACTTTAAAACAGAAGACCACTGTTTCAAGGTGACAGAGATCCTCTAACATTTACAACGTCTCTTTGCCTAGGCCTAACTAAATTTTATCATAGTACTGCAAGGCTTAAAAAAGGGTTATTTCTTTTATTGAATAATTTTTCTGGCATTTAGCCTTTATTAGACAGGAAGGTGAAGATAGTTGACAAGAAAGTGAGGAAAGAGTGTGGGGGAATGATACACAAACCTAAAGATGTTTAGTTTTTGCTGTGAAAAAAGGGAGACAGAAAAACAGCAAATCATCGCGATTTCATCAAGTGAAACTTCTGTCATTTGTCCTTTAAAAAGGCCGGAACAGCTCCACTATGGTTTACTTCACAGCCATTATTGCCAAGTGTGTGATGTGTCACTGGCTACTTCTGAGAACTGTTTTACAGAATATTCGATTTTTTTTCCTGACAGTCTGAGCGAAGCGCTCTCCTTTGATAACCTGAAACAAGACTGGTCTGAAAAAAACAAATATACACACAAACAGATGTGACGCTGTTGATGTTTTAATTAACCAACTTGCCTCTCTAGAGAAACAGAGCCAGAGAGAAGCCCAGATCTGCAGTTCTGTTTGTTTATTCCACTAAGAGATAGCATTATTATGAGCCAAGTGAGTCAAGTAGGACCTCAGCACGAGTACGCATCCGTGCTTGTCTGTATGCTTGTCTCAGGAACTTATTATTTTGGTGAGATTTTTCAAAGGCACCTTGCCTTTCATTTTGCATTTTAAAAGAGACTTGCAAGCATTTCAACTGGTTAAACAGAAGAGAGTCATCTCAATAATACAGAAATAATAAGATAATACAGAAAGATTGGTGCACCGTGGGAGATGGGAACAGCTTGTTCTTATTTTTTACGGTATACCTCCAGCGACTGTCTCCTAGGCTTTCTGTTTACCTCCTGCTGTGTTTCTGCTTGTGTATGTGTACTGAACTGCACAATTTCTTTCCATGACCTTCATCTTCTGTATGCTTCTAGTTCTGGGTTATATAAAGGTAGCATTGTTCAAGCTAAAATCACAGATTTGATTAAATAACAAAACAAAGAAAGCCTTGAAACCCACACAGTATGTGGTAGGATGTACAGAGTCAGCCCCTGACAGGAGAATCAGAGTGTTACTGGATGCATCAGTTGGCTGGCTGTTCCTGTGGCTGGCTCACCCTGCCGTCCTTGGCCCACTGTTACACTCTTGCTGCCTTGTGACTAGTCAGCTCTTGTGTCTGACAGTTTTAGAGTTTAGTTTTTATTATAGTGATGACTGTCCACACAATGTGGCAGTAAAACCGACAGGTAAAAATAGACTACAGGTTAGTTTTCTTATCTGACCTCACTTGCAGGTCTTCACATCCCCTCCCCAGCATTGCAACTCATCAGCAAAACCTACAGTGCCACAGTACAGAACAGTCCTAAACCTCCTATCATAACACCCGACGGGCATGAAGTAAAACTGCAAATAGTGATGGGAAGATGTTTGTGCTGGAGAGGGCCGAAATGAATACAAATGAGTTAATGTCAATAAAACAGATAAGAGTCAAGGCAGGTTCATCTTAAGGTCATGAACTGGTTGTGATTTACAAAAAGCAAATAAAATGCCATGTAACTGCCCTGTGAATGTAAAAGAATACATCTTTTTAAAAGCTGCAGTTCCTTTAATGCATCCAAAAGTGAGTCAATCCCATGAGTAGACTCCCAAATTAAAACGCCCAGCTTTAGCAATGAAATTAACAAATTTACAGCCTGATGCAAACAATGCTTTTGGTCTCTATAGCTAATGTCCCTCTTCACAATAACTGTTCAAGGGGGAGACCACTGAACTGGACCTTTTCACTGTTTGTGCTGTTGGTGTCTTTTGGAGCATTTTTAATGGAACTGTCTGTCAAATAATATGTGCTGTGTGACACAGACTGTCCAAAAGTTTGTGCTCCAGTTTCAGTACTAATTAGCAGCTATGTGTGTCTCTGCATTGTACCTGTTTTTTTGGATGCAGCTTACTCATTTTTCTAGTGTTAGCCGATAACTTAGAAATCCACCTTCAAAAACCAACGTGGTGGCAATAACACTACCACTGAGGGTTCAAAATGCAGTGTCCAGAAACCTGTGGGTGACGGTGGTCATTATGGCTACGTCCAGTTTATGGTGTGTTACAGTGATTCTCCATACACACACACATACACACACACACACACACAGCAAAATACAGTCTGGCTAAAGGTGCTAATAGCAGTCATAAAACGCTATTAAATAATTTTATTATTTCTGCAATTTTCTCCTTGTGTATCACCATCATATTTATTTGCCACAGTACAGTGTAAACAGTTACGGAGTACTTGCCGCTTGGAAACGTGAACTGAAAAAGTGAGTGAATCTACTTGAGAGATAAAACTAACCTTTAGTAGTAGCTCACATATCCACTGATATGTCATATTTACATGGGCTTTAATGGCAGTATGTGCTGTGTGAATAAGCATGAGTTAGGCCTTCTGAGAGGTTAATTTTAAAATTTCCAAGGATTATATGTTTTGAGTACAAAAGGCATAAATATAGAACTGTAGATATTGTAAAACTCTGTGTTGACTGAACTGGATGGAAAAGACCAGCCATCTGGCATCTCTGCCAAATGAAAGTTGTCTACTTTGTGCATTGCACAGGTAAGACTTACACCTAAGGTACACAATAACTTGAGTATCCAAAGTAATTTCTGATGAATGAGTTTTTGAAAATGCCCTAAGTAATAGTGTGTGGGTCATTTGAGGGCTGAGGTTATCGCTTTACCATCAACCTGTCTGGTCTCTGAAGCTAAGCAGGGTCAGGCTTGATTAGAACTAAAATGGGAGCTCACCTGCAAATACCAGGTGCTGTAAGGTTTAGGGCAACTGCTGCTCAAGAGATAGTGTGTCATCTACTAATTGAAAGGTGGTTCAGTTAAATTTTATTTATATAGCGCCGAATCACAACAACAGTCGCCTCAAGGCGCTTTATATTTTAGGGTAAAAACCCTACAATATTAGACAGAAAACCCCAACAGTCAGACGACCCCGATGAGCAAGCACTTGGTGACAGTGGGAAGGAAAAACTCCCTTTTTAACATGAAGAAACCTCCGGCAGTACCAGGCTCAGGGAGGGGCAGCCATCTGCCGCAACTGGTTGGGGGTGAGGGGAAACAGAAGGGAGCAGAGGGAGACAGGACAAAAGGTACACTATGGGAGAGAGACACACTTTAATAATAGCTAATGATTAAATGCAAGTGGTGTATAAACACATGGAGAGTGAAAGGAAGTGAGTGTTAAAAAAAGTGATCACATTCCCACCATCTCTACTTTTTCTCCTGGCATGTCTGTATATGTTAAACACTACCCAAACGAGGAGAAATGAAACCCTGTGTTCTTAGCAAAGATGATTTGGTAGGACCATCTGTACACATTATGCATTCACAACAGTCAATAATTGAATAAAAATATGTTGTTTATTGACCGACTGAAAGTAGCATGCCTCTGAATAATGCAGTCATTTCATGCTAGCAAATCCTCAAAGCTCTTTCTCAGATAGGGAAAAAAGCTCATTGTCAGAGGATAGAGAGGCAACTGGGATTACAATGGGGGCATGCAGTGAAGCGACTTGTCAGTCCTAATCTGGGATTAGCAGGCTTTCACACCTCCTGGGTGCTCTAAAAGCCACCTGTTTGGACGCTCCTGCAGATGATGTGACACTCTAGAGCTCCTTGTTTGATTCTAATTCTTTTGTTTGCATCAAAGTTTTAAAGGATTTGGGTTTTCCATTATGATGATACAATCTAACATAGAGGTATCTGCTAAAATAGCAGTTGTGCAATCATTAATTGAGATTATCTGGTCCTTTGCAGGGCACTATATCTGGGTATTTATGCTGATTTGTGAAAATCATTCTGAACATTTATTGTTATTTAGGATTGCAGTGATTTTTCAAAATTTTTCAAATTAAAAACATTTTTGTGACATGTTATGTTGCTCTTTTCCATTGTATGCAACATAATATCGATGATGGGAACTAAGAACTGACATCTGACAAAACTGCTTTCCAATCTTGCTTCTGAGAGTTTAGTTCTTTTGTGCCATCATATCTTCTTAACTCAGCATTTTATGAATTATAACTTTGGATCAGGGGTAGACAAATGCAGTAAATTAACACTGAAGAACAGCGAACATGGATGTCTGATGATTGTTTTCAGCTTCGGTGAGACCCTCGAGTCCCAAAATTACTTATTGAAACTCCCTTTTTTCTGCTGCTTGCCTCAGGGCTAATGTGATCACTCATGTGTGAGGGCAGCTGTTGTATCGCCACAAGCCACAAGCTTCTCTGATAACTTTCTGCTGCTGTTGTCACCCTGAAATATACTTTCGCAACTTAATCCTTTGGAAAATTAACTATATTTGATTGCTTAATCTGCTTGATTTATTTGGTGTAGTAAAGATATTTGCATTCTTTTGGGTAATTTATAATCACAGCCAGTTGCAAATATCTGTGCAAACTGAAACGCTTTAATATTGAGTGAGTTTTTAAGGATGAGTTCAAATACAGTTCATGGCTTTCTTCCTTGAAAAGAGGCAGTTCATAGTTTCATCTATATTCTTAAGATAATTGGATTCACCCTTGTTTACAGCTTCTTTGTAACTGTATGGGGAGGTCAAAGCACAACAAGGCTTAAAACGTGTGCACCAAGCTTATTTGTGCATCACAGTGGAGTTATGTTCATCCTCAAAGAGGTCAAAGGTAACTGGCAGCTTCCAGAGGTCAAAGGTAATTGGTGGCTTCAAGTGGTGCCACCAGCTCCCGCAGATAGACAGTGTAATGCCTCCCATAAGGTGTTTGTCAAATGGCAAGCTGTGTGCGCTTCAAGCTCATATAGATTACAGGTGAAAAGAGGTTAGTAGAAAGAGAGATAATGGAGGGAAGGATAGCAGCCAATGCATGTTGGTGTAAAGATTTAAATGAATAAAGAAAATACATACAAATTGATTTTCAAGGGTCTTCAGATGATTGATATTGGAATGAAAGCTTTGTTTCCACCTTTAGGTGTATTTTTTTTTTTTTTTTTAGTAAGTAAGTATTTAAGTAAGTATTTTTAATATTTGTTCAGACTCACAGTTGTGGCCAGAGTTTGGAGGTGGCTTTTTATACATAATACATATATTCACAAGAAATTACACTTTTAAGTGTCATCAGTAATTAAAAAGATGCTTTACTTTTGGGGTTCCTTGCAGAATTTTTATATTTCTGCATATTATTATGCTGGTGATGCACAGCTGTTCAAAGGCAAAGGCATCCAAAGGGAGGAGTAAGTAAAATATATTAAATATCTTGCAATACTGCAAGAGTGTGTTTAATTGCACACTCTTTTTCTTAATAGTTTTTGCTATCGTCCAACATATAGATACCTCGTACTCCTACAGTGCTGCAATATTTGTTACTATTCATTTTCAAGTACAATTACCTCTGCTGTTTGAGTTTGTCTGTTAATATGATAGCCTATTGCGAGACATACCTTATGACTGTGAGACAAAATATTCATACTGACCAGGGCTTCTAACTACTGTGAGCGAGGGGCAGCAGACAAACAGTCCCTTTGAACCACTGAGTGCTGACTTTGGTCTTCTATGGTCTCTTCATTGGTTTACTCTGTATCGTTGCCATGAAGTAGATAAATGTATATGTGTACTGTATTTGTGTTACTTAGGGGTGTGTTCACACGCCAGGAAAAATAAAAAGCACAAGGGAGGGTGTTGGTCACTAAGGCCACTTCTGGATTTCTGGGGGTCTGTGGTTTTAGTCCGGCATCATCGAGGTACAGAGACTGAACACAGAGACCCAGAGCACAGTGAAGTGTGTTTATGCCCACTCTACAAACGATGCATTCATAATTCGGCAATGGTTCCATCATTGGCTTTGATTAAGATTTTCCATCAGCAGGACTAATGGAGACATCAAAACTTGTGTTTGCTCCAGGTGTCCATCTGATGATGGACAAAATCCTTAAACTGCAATCTTTGTCCATGTTGGGAGTATTAAAATATTTTCTTTTCACGTTTTCATAAGGTAGAAAGTATTTTTTTGTAAATTTATAATTGGAGCCATTTATTTTAAATCTTTGCTTTTACTGTTTTAACTGTTGTTATGATATAAAATCTGTTCAGTCTTTAAAACTGTTCTCATGATAATGTGTTTTGCATATAAACATACTGCAGTTAATATGGCATGTTACTGGTAAAGTACATTTTGATTAAATGATACAAATCTGCCAAATCTTGTTTTTTTTTTATACTTTTTGAGTAGTTTAACTGACAGATTGATCCTCACCATATTATTGAAGGTAAAAATTATGTAGCTTATAACAAAACAAGCCATTAAAGGCCATCTCCCAGTGGTGCAGATATGTTCCTGTACCTTGCAGACATCATGTGTCATGCAAACTGTGGTTGTAGTACTCTCATATCATCTTCCTGATTTCTGGTTGTCTGGGCAGCAGTGCTGACTGTTGGGTGACAGGAATAAAATGTTATGTATAGGTTGGCTAGGGCCATTATTCTGTGTGGATTTAGCATTTTTTCTGTGTGCCTGCATGGGTTTTCTCTGGGTTCTTCGTGATTTGTGTTAATTAGTGATTCTAAATTGGACATGATGTGCATGATTGTGTGTCTCTCTGTGTTGGCCCTGTTAAAAAAATAATTTTTAACATTGCCTGCAAAATATGGTATATTTGGCATATAAACTGTATACCAAAAGCTTCACCCCTTGACAAACCTTTGGCTTATTAGTGTTCTTGCAAATGTCCCAGATGTTCTTTGGTTTAAACAAACTACTAAGTTGTTACTCTTGAGTATAATAAACCAATTATATGAAAAAATATGCAACATGTGTCTGTCACGGACTAAATTTGATGGCATTTAGCACTGAAAAAAAAATACTAATATATTTTTGAATCTATCAGATTATATTCTTACAGTTTAGAATCACATCATTGTGTTAAATAAAAGCTAAACTTGTACTTTGTACCTTGCCTAAATGCTACTCCTACCCATCCCCTCTGTGTGCCTTGTGGTTGTAAATATTTTCTAACGAGGTAAATACATAGAGCTCCTCAGTGTAACATACTGATGGTCACACAATAAGTTCTGTTTACCTGAGATTTGTGGAAGACTTTGGTTGTGATGGCTGATTGATGCAGATACTGTTGTGACCTGACAGTTGTGCACAGCCTCCGCCCACTGCTTACCTACTGTCATTGTTTCATTTAAGTCACGAAAAGGTCAGAGAATACCTGCCTTCACATGCGATACACAACTACAACACTGAAACAGACCAGCTACTTGTTGCCTCTGTCGCCTGCACAGCTACAGAGCTGCCTCTGTAGCTGAAATCCAATGGGTTGGAATTTCAGAAAACAAAACTGCTTTTCTTGCTATTAAGCCAGTGATAAAATTGGCTGGTTTGGGGGGTAACTGGTGCTGCTATTGAGCTTTTCTATTTTGGGCAAAAGACCCATGATGAGGGAATCTCTGGGAGAAAACAGGGCACTATGTGTGTGTTCGCATTCCACATGTCTGACCTATGACAGTGCCCTCTGTTTGCAACACTCTGTGATGATCTAATGAGAGTCCAGACAGACTTAAGATTTAGGAGCTGGGAGAGTTGTTCTCAATACAAGTCCAACTCTCCCCTCTTTTTTCCCATATTTGTTTATCCAGTAAAAGAAACTGGGTACACATTCTTTTGAGCATTACCCATTCACACCTGTGAATTCTGAATGAATATCATTGATGGCCACTAAACAATGAACTTCAGCAATTAAGTTATTAAAAAAGTGAATTAACAAAATCAAGTTTGGGTATTGCTGGTTGTATTTGCTTAGATTTGGAAACAAACACAACCTTTTTTAAATCTATCTCTTAAGACTCCCTCAGCTTCATGAAAGTTCAACAATAAGATGCTGGAGGAGCTCTTTATTGAATATTTCTGGTTTATATCAGCTGATTTTATTTTTCATCTACTTTCATTTTTGATTATAACAGCATTGTATTGAAAAGTAAATGCTTATATTTCATGGTGATGAGGCTCAAGTAATCTAAAACTCAGTCAGATGATCATCCAAGTTGTAAACAAACTCCTAGAGCTTAGTCAGACTTACTTGGGAAATGAAATAAGAGCTACTTTTCAAATTGTAATCAAAACTATCAGTTGTAAACATCTGTCACAGTTTGCAACTGTGACCAAGCTGAAATACTTTAGTTGGCTCATACAGTTTTTTATGTGTAATGGAGAATTATTAATGACATTAGGGGTGTTTTAAGTCTGGTTTAATCCTCCAGATAAAATGTTAAACGTCATGGCTAAACTAGCCGACTGCTCAGTTCTTAGCATCAAGCACTTTTCCCTGGTAATATCCCTGGTGTTATTTTGGTAAGTTTAAAATTGATATTACACATAGACATGATGGAAAAAAACTACAAAAAATTGTATTGTGAGAATGCCACAGATAATTAAATTTTTTTTGCAGATTTAGCTTGTGTTGCTACACTTTCTTCTTGCTACACAGAGGCCCTCAGTGTTCTATTTAAAACCTTCAGTTTGCTCTCTTTCAAATTATTTTCTTGTTGGGCCTGTCCAAAAGACAAACAATTCTAAGAAAAGTCCTCACTTTCTTTCTCCTGATTTTTTTTCTTTCTTCTTATTCTCTGTCTCTCTCTCTTTGGTATTTCCCACTTCCTTAGTTCTATCCAGCTGGGACGGCTGGAGATTTTACACCCAATTGCTCGAGTTGGGGGCCTTTGTCGAAGTCCTTCTCTTGCTCCACAAGTGGCAGAAGGGACCTGAGTTCTGAATGGCGCTTTGTGTACTGTTTTTCTAAGAGGGGGCCCTCTCTCTCCCGCTCTCATCTGTCACAGGTCCCTCTCCGTCCATGCTCCACAATGCCTGATTGTTTCTGCCAAGTCGCCAGGTTCCAGGCCAGATCTGAACAACGCTTTCCTGCCAAATTCCGACCCTGGTTTTCGTTTTTCTTCCACTCACAGAGGGATTCTAAGTTACTGTCCACGTTTTAGAAGGAGACTTAGATAGCTGTCCACCAGCAGCACTTTATTTGCTGAGTGTGTTTGAGAGCTAAAGGCCGTAAAAATTTCCATAGGCAACAAAGGAAAGAAGGGAACTTAAACCAAAATGCTCAAAGAAAACAGTAAGTAGCATTGCTGGGCGTACATTTATTGTGATTATTAATGACAATAGGTGAAATATAGGTGAAGTATATCACATAGATTTATCATAAGACTGTTAACAACTTGTTGGATGATCTTCCTGAAGTCATGTTAAAAAATCAAAAACAACAAAAAACAAACAAACAAAAAAACTACAAAATGCATGAGGATGAAAAATTAAAACTCCTTAGTTTTCCAACAGTGCGTGCTCTGTTTAGTTATCAAGCAGGCAATCTCACCAGTATCACTTTCCAAGAAATATCTCAGACAGGAGACCTGCTTCCAGGGGAAAGACTTGGTGTTTTTCTAGATGTCTGACAATATGAAAAGGCTTTGGAAGAGCCTCGGAGTGATGTGTGTGAAAATTAATTTGTTTTTCAGGTATCAGTGTAACATTACCATCACATCGCTGTTTCCTGAGAGTGTCTCAGCATAGCCAAACTCTTTCTTTTGTTGGTCTCATTCGGAGAGGGTTGTTTCTTTTCAGCTGTAATCACTCAGTTTCTTCCTACGTCTCAGTGGGGAAAGAGCTGATATGTTATTGAGCTGTGTCCAGACACCCCCCCCCCCCCCAAAAAAAAGCCACACACACACATCTTCAAAATGCTTTTAATTTTTTTTTCAGAAATTAGGACACATAAATGCTTGTTTTTTATGTTTTTAGTGCAGTTTCATATTTTTTGAGAACCTCAGTGGGAACACTGTATGACCTTAAAGCTCAAAGAGAACAAGCATTAGTTATAGTTTTATTTTAAACAAGTAATGAAGTCCAGCTTTATTGGTGCCTAACAAATACATACAACACAGTATATCTCTTATTTTCTTTATAAAACAGTGACACAAAGAAAATTGATCATATGTAGCAACTCATTGTTCCCCGTGGCATACTTGGTGTTTTTTTTCCTGGCATTTTCTGGCATTCTGCTCTGTCTAGTTGTTGCTTTTCTTCCATTCTGACTTTATTATTCAACAGTTCTCTTTCACTCCTGTGTTATTTGCAATACCTAAAATGTGGTTAAGGTATCATCACAGTTTTATAGGGCAGCTTTGGAAGCTAGGAACAATATTATATAGTGAAAAGCTGGAGAATTAATTTAAAAATCAGCAACAGTTTTATCATGTGCAAAAACAATCAACTATTTTAGCAATAACAGATGTTACATGCTTCTTTGCCTAATGGCCACTGCTTGAAATTTTACTGTTTTCTTGCTCTAATCACAAAAGGCCTCATTGCATGCTTACCAATAAACTCCTGTACTGTTGCATGAAGAAACCCTATCAGTGGCAGAGTCTGGGCATTCCTGGCCATATGAGACACCAGTTCCAAGAAACTAAGTCTTAAGCTCCCTCATAAACACAGCACCAGCAATATTGTCAGCTAAATATAGGCTCTCTTCTGTCTTCTCCCTCCCCGGTTGCCCATCGCTCTCTCATCGCGCCAGTTTGGATCGCGTGAGTTGATCATGGATTATGGTTTCTTGTTTGTTGGTTGTCTGGGTTCTTACGCTCTCGTGTACCCATACCGTTGAGTAAAACAACGAAGGCCTGAGAAATTGAAACCTCAGGCTCACAGCCTTTGCCGTTTCAATTAATCAAATCTGGCTGTAGTTGGATGGCACTGTTGGTCAGTTGTAAAACTTAATGACAACTAATGCTTCAAAACACTAAAAGTAAACCCTGTACAACCAGCCTTCACCAAGACCTGGACGACTTGTAAAAAAGGCTTGTAAGGCTTACTCAAAAACACAGGAAAATGAATATCAAGAAGACAAAGTATCCCGTTCCATACCTGTTGAGCTATAATGTCTGAGGACGCTTGCCATGATTTTTTTTTTTTTTTTTTTTTTTTTTTTTTTTTATTTTTTTTTTTTTTTATGTTTTTTGTT
>VUQI01046877.1:36075-48994 GCA_015106735.1 Paratilapia polleni | reverse complement strand
TGGCTCCAAAATGAAAATGTCAAATTATGCATATTTTCAAAAATAAACAAACGTGGGACACATCATACAGAAATGCAACATTAAAGAACACAATGTGTTACTATAGTACATCGTGGTGGGATGAATATTGATTCTTTGTAATGAACCACATTTTATAGATGTGAAAATCACTACACCTGATGTAAAGATGAGACGATTATGACAATGATTCAGTGTGATCTCAATTTATTGAGTTCTAAAAAAAAAAAATCAAATTAAATCTAATTGAACATACAAACAAAAAGAAATGAACACAAATCTATTTTTTTAAAAACATCTCTCATGCATGCTAAAAGTGTTGAAGGCTACACTTGAGGTACATTTTCCTGGCCATGTACTATTTTCCTGTTTAGTGGGCTTGGGCCCACTAACCCAATCAGAAGGTGAGGTTAATGCAAATAAACACAAGGCAATCATGAGTGATCATGATCACTGAATGAGAACTGATGATGACTGCAACAAAGAGCTCACAGGAGATTCTGTGGCACCACCTTTAACAGCTTTTTCATTACCATCAAAAAAATACCACATCACTTCCTGTAGAATTTCCACACCAAACTTCCTGACGTGTCAAATCAAAGCCAAAAGCTCGTGGGTTCGGGGCTTAAATCTTTTGTTGTGGTTTGGTGTATTTTGACATACAAGCATAGGTTACCCTCAGTCCTAAGTTTCTTTAATTGTAGTTACAAAATCCCTAGGCAAGAGTTTATTCACCTATCTAACCATGAATTTCAGCCACAAAATCAATTTTCACAGCTCTGACAACACATTTAGCTTTGTTTCAGCTTTAACCTCTTTCTACGATGTAGACCTTATAATGGCCGCAGCAAAAGTTCACCTTCTGACTTCTGAAGCTGCCTGTGAAGAGCAGGGTGAGCCATGACCCGTCTTTAAGTACAATTTCCTGTAGAAAAAGAGTCCCCTAATTTCTTTTAAATCTGCCATTAGCTACCATAAGCATGACCGGCCCGTTACCTTTTGTTTGGGCTCCCTTGAAACCACTATCTATTAGGTGGCTCAAATCAAATCCCTGCAGCCTGAGTTTAATAAGAGAATATTTGTGCTCCTATATTTTAACCTTGTTATCCAATATCCTGTCTTTTTAGTCCTGTGTGTGTTTTCAGCACACAGAGCAACCCTGCTGGAGAGAGTGCGTCAGCCACAACAGAGATCTGACATCCTGCCTCTCGTAGCACAAAAGTTCAGATGTGGAGTAACAGCTGTGTGATATTCCGCTGCACTGGCACTGGATTAATCAATGTTGCCTACAGAAGAGCTTACTACTGACCAAGCCAACCATCAGTTTTAGTTTCAGTGTGCCTGACCCCTGTTTCTAATACATGCACAATACAAGGCTGCTCAACTAGGTTTAGCTTATTTACATGCAAGCGCACATTAGTTTTTCCTCTGTTAACTGACTGTTATTCAGAATCTCTTTTGGAACTTACAGACGTATAATTATTGCAAACGGTAAAAGAAAATTGATGTCAAACTGCATTTGATTGCAATAAAATCTACGTTGTGTGCCTCCTGGGTGCAAAGTTAGCATTTCCACTATGGTGCTTTATGGTGTTTTAAAAATGAATGAAAGCAATGTAGACTCAGAATTAACGGCAATACACTTTCAAACTTTAAACAGTTTTGAAACAATTTCAGCAGCCTATGAAATCTTCTGTGCTCATAAATATGCATAAAATGATGTTAAAAATGTCAAAGCCGGAGTTACCAATCGCCAAGCATTTTGAGGTAGGAAGCTGTAGCAGAGGGGAGTGGGGGGACGGCAGAGCACTGTACATCTAATACTGCAGACATAATGGTCATGTTACCGTCTCATTTACTGTACTTCCCCATCTCGGGAAAGCTCTACCTCATATCTGTACTGCCTCAGAGGCTGTTTGGGATACTTTTAAAGTAGAGGAAACTGGAAAACAAAGCACAGTCTGAGGACATAGAGTGCAATCTTGAAATGGAAAACTGAAATGGGGAAAGGGTCTCTAGCTGAAAAGTTATTTGGATGATAGCCTGCATAAGAAAGAAACTGTGTTTGGTTTCTCATTCAGAGTCACCAGCAGGGCTCATTGTGATAAGAAAATAAGTCTAATGTTACCTGATCTGGTATAATGTGGACCAATTACCACTCCATTGCACTTCATTACAGGACTGTAATGGGGCCAGGGGTCAGTGCTTGAGATGGAGTGGCAGAGGAAAATTGAGTCGTCATTGATAATATGATAAAAACTGACAGTGAGAGGCCCCTCCAACAAATTATTGAAATTTACAGTTGATAGGGAAACACTATAACCTCATTTGGTAAGCAGCTGGCAAGCACTTGTACAAAGCAGGTCCTCTAACACAATGAGAGGCTTATGGAGAGAGAGAAATCCAAAACTATCACAGAATAGTTTTAGAGTCCTGCATTGGCTTCTGGCACAGTGTGCACATGTATTCAGTTTTTAGCATTTTTTTTTTTATCTTTAACAGGTGGATTGTGGAGACTTTGTGTGGAATGACATAACTCTTTATTTTACAACAACAATAATGTGCTGACAAAAAAAGAAATCTTGAGTAAACACATAGACCATAGAGCTTTCTTTCCCCACAACCAAAAAGAGAAACGAACAGGCTAACAAAATAAAAATCTCAGTTTCTGTAAACTTCAGTGTTCTTGGGAAAGGTATGGGAAGCTGTGTGTTTGCCTCAGTTAAAGTCCCTTCCATTTGAGGTCCCCTGAATAAATAAATCAAATAAACTACCGTCAGACATACATTTTCAATCCATCAAGGTAATCAGATTCTGTTTACCTGAATGGGAACTATTCTAAAATGTTATTAAAAACTTAAATGGAGTTTAGGTGTGGAATAACTAGGCGCAGGAAATGATGAGCAAACAGCAGGATAAGATTCCAATTACTATTAAACAAGCATTGCATTGACTAGTAAAGAGGAAAATAGCTTTGACATTTTCCACAGCCGGAGCTCCCACCTGACAGGCTTTGTCGTGGGAGAGCACAGTAAATTCAATTCCTAGGCTTTAAGACATGAGGTAGTCAAAGCCTTCTTCTGAAATATTACTTAAAGGTCCATTTTCAATTATTTGACCATTGGTCAACATTCATATTTGTAATTTAAGAATAGATACTTTACATGGAGTAACTGTTTATATTTTAAAATGATGTATTTGTGCCAGTTTGATAAGCCCAGTGAGATGAATATATGTAGTTCAGATTAAAAAAAAATATTTGAAAGAAAATATCTGTTCAAAACACATATTTCAAATTCACCACAATTTTCCTGAAGCATTTACAATGTCCTAAAATTAAGAATTCAACCAGGCCATGAAGTCATTACCTTGTACTGAAGGAATTATAATTTGTGAATCATTTAGAAGACCAGTTAAGTTTATCTCACATATCTAAATAGGCAATATATTGAATGCATGCTTCATTGATCAAAACTGTTGTGGAACAACTTATCGAGCAACCATCTTTAACTACTATTTAAAAGATCATTTTGCTTTCATCTACAGTCTCCACTCAGCTGAAATCACTTTGACATGATAAGACAGTCAATTTGGATGTCAGCGTTGGCTACAGTAATCACACTGGCCACTAGATAAGTGTGACTTTATTTATTTATATTGAGCCCCGTGCGTGTCTAGTTGAAGATAATAGTTTCATTTTCCAGAGAAAGTTTGCCAGCTACCCTCATTGTGGAGTAAATGTGACAGATTTCTGCTTCATTAGGATTCATCGGGCTGACAAAGATGGATTCATAAGATGAATCAACAATAGCAAAATCCTTATGCAGGAGTCCATGAATGTCTTTACTTTTCTTGTAGTGACTTAAATGCCTTACAGTTTGAAATTTACAGATCACGGGTGACAGCGAAGGAATAAAGATGAATTTGAACTCTTAAAAGAAATAGTTCAATAAGAGTTACTCCGACATATGACACAGCAAAAACCAACAAGAAAACAGAAGAACACATTTTCCAATTATTTCAAATTTTAAGTAAATTTCTTTTCAAAGAAGAACATCTCATTAGCTTTAAGTATTCTTCAAAGTAATGGTTCTTTGGTTGTACTTTCAAAATTTGGTGAGTGCCTTTAAAAAGCGGCAACACCTTTAGAGAAAAGGTTTCAAAATACTCAAAAATTCTAGTAGATAATTTGGAGAACTTAATTGGCTTATTATGCCAATATTCTTAAAGTGTCTTTAAAGGGAACTTAAAGGAGAATATACCACAGGTTAAACATAGTCAATAAAGTGTACATTACATCCTTTAGTCATCCTTGTGTCAGAGATTTAAAGCTGAAATTGATACATGAAAGTAGCTGCCATCAGTTGTTTTTCCCCTGGTAAAATGAACTGCATGAATCATATTTTATCATCATATAAATCCCCTGACTTTCTTCAGCTTTTTAATTTTTTATTATTTGTTTTCTTTGCTGCATTTTTATGGCAATGACATAATAAAGAAAAAATTACTGTAGCTGTTTTATAGTAAAAAAAAAAAAAAAAACTCACTACAACAGGACTAACTGTTGCTGATGTCTATTTGATTCAAAGTACCCGCTGTAACAAACATTTCCACATTATCTTGTGCTGATCACGGAACCTCCATTAAACTAATTTCTTGAATTACTTGCAATCAACAGATGGTTGTGTCAGCTGACAGTCTTCTTTTGCTCCCTTTTGCTGAGAAAAACAACCCTGTGGATTACTTCAGTGTGTCCTCTGTCTCATTTACTCATACATTTACTTCTGTTTAAAATATTCAACCTTTTGTTGTGTGACATGCTCTGTGTTTTTGATTGTACCAAACTGGTTTGTGTTCAAAGATCATCTATGGCCTCCGAGAGACTATCATTGACTCCCATCGTTTTGCTATTAGGCCTTTGCCAGGTAGGACTGTTTGTCCAAGTTAGGAAAATTAACACTGAGAGGCAGAGCTTAGGAAAAAGGTTACTCATCATGCTGCTTCGTTGCATATGACAAGAGTTGGAGCAGTATTGTTGAAGGATTAAGGAATATTAGGAATATTTTATGGCATTTTGCTTTAACTGTGTGCAGTGGAGGGTGACAGGGATGACTGCTAGGGACTGCTAAGGTCATGAACAACAAAAAAAAAAAGTAGGACCATAGGGCAGCAGATATATGTTATTTAAATGCAGATTTGATGATGACATTGAGTGCAAATTTGTTCAGTTACAAGCTAATACAGTAGCCTGGGTTAAGCAGCACTCTCATGTGCCCTTTCAGAAACTTATAAAGGTTCCTTCACAGTTCCAGTGTGAACAGCCTATAAATGGATCCTTGTGGATCATTTCTTAGGGCTATTCAAAATATCACCAAACCTGTGCCTGGGACTATTATGGCAGTTTTCTGGATGTCACCTGAGGGGGTTCATAAAGTGCTACATATGGAAGAACTGTGAAAGGGGCCTCTTAGAAGGTTTAATTTCTTAAATATAAGTCCCTACTTACAAAGATGTTGCATGACAGAGGGTGTTATTACCGGCACTGTGAGAATAGCACAAAGAGTTTGCACTTCCACAATAAGGCACAAGAGGTCAGAGTTTCACTACAAATACTACGAAATACCTCAGTGTGGGATCCACAGCTACTGTATGCCAGACATGCACTATTCATCGTTATCATGAAGGCAATTGCCTGAAAGATGCCTGGTGAAATAGGTTTGCCTAAAACATCATTACAAATCCAATTAATACTGTCATTAGACTAGATGGAAAGAGTGACAACATTGTATGGTTTGAAATTCTTTTAAATTACCAAAAGCTTGTACTGTACCAGGTAGCAGTGTAATTTGTAAGTGATGGTGAAAAGTAGATGCTATCGAAGAAGGTAACGCTACGGGCTTTACTGTTTACTCCTTAAGCTGCACTGCTACGTTACACAATTAGCAGACTGTATAAAAATAGTGGCGTTATAATATACAGTGCTTTGTTTGTTAACAGTAATATCGTGCCATATTTAAACATCTGACCCGAGTGCATTTAAAATTAATAAAATATACATCACTGTAAACTGATATTGTCAAAACCCTTTTGGCTTTGTGCACGCTGCGTGACATGTACTTTATCTGTGACCAGGTCTAGCACAACCCCCCCCCCCCAAAAAAAAATCCATACCATAAGAGGCTCCACAGGAAGAAGTGGCTAGACTTATAGCTATTGGGATACTGGCTTTGAACCTATACAAGGTTCCAATTGTGCATATTTTTAATATTGGATAATAGACAACATTGTTTTTGACACATTTTGATAAAAAACAAATACTGTTATATTGTATTATATGATTGCCCTTGTTTAATGCATTGTACAGTAACCAGTGTGACTGTAACATACAGTATGTTCAATACTTACCTAATGTAACAAAACCAAATACTTCATTTGTCATATCTGTACAGCAGACTAAAATAAGTTAAGTTTGTGTCTTTTAGTATTGTAGTTATGGTATCCCTAAATACAATAGTATAACATTTTGTTGCTGCCTTTTGTCATCTTTTTAATTGCAAGAAAAACACATTAAACCTATGATATAACAAAGACTCATATATCTGACAGATGAACAGTAACAGAGAAAAACAAAGTAGAGGAGAAAGCTAGTCTGAGACAATGAAGAGTCAAAATGTGAACTGCAGTTCCTGCATCATGAAAACTTGCCAAAAAAAACCCCCCAAAAAACAAAAAACAAGCTCAACACTCAACAACGACCATTATTTAATTTTGAAGTTAGTTAGCTTGTTGTCTCAGCCCACTCTATTTGCTGTAAATATTCAGAGTTTTTACATCAGAGATGTACAGCATCTTCTTTATTATGCTAGCTGAACAATTACCATTTTAAATAACAGATCTTTCTAGTCCACTAAATGTCACATAGAATCCCACAGGAGAGCATTAATGCCGTCTATTCTGTTAAAGCTAATCTGTTGTCTCGTTTGGCTGTCAAAAAATGTACTCCATCTAACACGCCTTTCCCATTTTCTCCTCCGTCATTGACGACATTGACACTGAGAGGATTACAGGGTAAATCAATAAACACTACTGCTTCATGAATGAGCACAAGTCTCAGTGAACTGACACCTTCACACCAGGTTAGGCCTATTTACCTGTGATACCAATCCACAGAGCGATCTCAAGGGCCTCCTCTATGTAGTGGAGATTAGATGTCACCACGCTTAACAATGAGAAGACACCTCACTGCTCTACAGCACAAATCCACATTGTGTTGGTCAATCATGAGGTGAGCATCACCTCCATGTTTAAGCAGGGACAGACAGCAAGTATGAAACTACCTTGATAGCAGTGTTGATGGTATCTAAGGCAAAAAAAAAAAGACTTTGTCCTGCTCTCTCTTTCTTTAATAAGCTCACTATCTTTGCATGTATTCTGGTGAGGAGCCTTAGCGCTCACACCATAAATGGGTGCCTTCAATGAGATATTCTTCACTTCCTGCAACTTTAGCAACTTCATGTTTCCATTTTCAGTTGGAAAGTAGATCTCTAACTTTAAGCAAATCGCACGGGACAAGAAGAGGCAAGACTGCCGACCAGACAGTCGAGCGTTCCACTCTCCAGCTTTTAACAAGCATAGTAATACATCAGTCAAAAGCAATAATTTTACTATTAATGAAATTCCAATTTGCCTTCAGTGCATTTCACGTTGACATTTTCCACATTGCAACAGTGCTTTGATAAAGTTTTTAAAATGCAAAAACGCATCTAAGAGGCTAAAGACCAGCCCGGGTGTCAGCGTGCCTGGCAGAGGACTATGGTACTTAATTTTTATCGCCATATGCCCGGGGCATTGGAAGCCTGAATGTTAACATTGGCTCCATTTTCATTATCATCATATGATTATGGATTTTACTGCATTTAGCTGATAATACAACTAGGAGCTCACCTTAAAAGAAGTTGCTCGAAGGTTTCATTTCTGCCCAAATGAAATTTTCATTTGACAAACAAGTATAATTAGGCTGCACTTCTTGTTCAGTGTCAGTCTGTTTTCTGATTGAACTTAGACCAATTTGCTGCCACTAAATGAGTTTGAATAATTTCCATTCTGAATGTCTTGGGGACATTAGCTTTAGGAGTGCTAAGTGGCAGCATGCTTTTTGAAGTTGCTGATTATTTGATGCCACCCCTGTCTACCTATACGTTTTTGAGCTTACTTCAAAGTTAACAGGGGAGGGGGGGACCTCCACATAGCCTACCTTGGAGTACAATGAGAATTTGAAAGTGTTTTTGGCCAGGTCTGGGAGGCAAAGTGAAAATTACTTTAATAAGTGTGTAATACACTTCGTTAGCTTCAATGCTCTTTGCTTCTTCACTTTATTTCTTTCATGTGGCCACTTTTATTGTACTGAATGAGCAGATTTGTTTCTGTTGAAACTGTACACCTAATAACTAATATTGCGGTATCACTTTCATTAAAACAGCTAATTATAAATTAATATATTATGAATTATGAGAACTGCTACAGCTGGCTCTCGTACAGCCTTTCTGTTATTGATAATAATGTGAGACACTTCAGTATCCATACTGAACAAGAGAGAGCTGTTCACTGACTTGTAGGCATATACATCACATATCTTCTTAAAAACATTTGTTTTTGATAACACAATAACCTTACATTTTTCAGGAGACAAAACTGTGGGAGATTACTTATATAACTGTAAAATTGCAGCCACAAGATGAGAAACAGCAGACCAATATGCCTGGCAGAAAAAAACTTGGGTTATTTTTCCCCCTAATGGATTTGGTAGATGACCTAAAATCTGAGTAACAGCTATTTCAGCGGGGGTAATCCAGTCATCCTCGAAAAAAATAAACACCAATGTGCAGCAAAACTGAACGAGAGAAATGGAGTAAATAAAATGAGTGAGGGCAAAAGAAAGAGAGGATCACAAATAAAGCTCAGTGTGGGATTGATGAGAGGGAATGGGGATTTTGACAATGTGATTAAGTAATGGTTTCAAAATATGGAGGTAAGGGTAAAAAGGGAATAATTTACTGAGTATAAGAGCGCTGCATGTCAGTAAAGGGTGGAATTACATTTCATTATCATAAATAAGGAAACCCAAACTGTAGCTTAGTTATGAGGAGTTTACAAGCTGGTGAGCCAAAGACTCAACCCCAGATCCTCCAACGCAGCTCCAAATGTTTCTTCTAGACTTTTTTTTTGCTGGTTTCATTTGAAGATTTTGGTACACCAATAGAATAAAGTAGATAGCTCTGAATGGTTTAGCAACAACAAACATTTAAATTTATGAAATGACTTTTGGGTTCATTTAATGTGCTGATATTTGTTAACATTAGAAAGAGCAGAGCAACAAATCCTATTTCATTATAATATTAAATCTATTTTTTTATGCGGTTCTGGGTTCCTAACCCTGCAAAGGAAACACAAGATCGACTCTATCCACATTCTAAAAGTGGCACTAAATAACACGGCTACACACAGAGCAATGGTGGTTTGCAGTGCAGAGGACTGCTCAACGAACTTGACAAAGGGCCCAGACAACTGTCTCGAGACAGAGACACCATGCGTCCAAAGGGACTGCAAAACATCTGCAATTTATTTGCTTCATACTCATTTTTCTAAGGAAAAATGAAACCACTCCAAATTGTACAAGTTGACCTACACAAAGATACACTGCGGCTTTGTCAGTTCTCACACCAGTCGTTCAATGAAACTCATTAGAGTGGAATAAAATGCCTTCAGTTTATTCACCTTCTAAACAAAGACAGCAATGAATAAACAACATTTCACCAAATGGCAACATTCAAATGTTTTTTTTTTTCTTTTCTTTTTTCAGATTGGAATCAAAACATCTGTGTGCAAGTAATGATACATTAATGATCATTTATTTGTGCAATTAATTAGTGTTTTATACTTTGGCTGTTTCGTGTCATTTTTACTTGTCGTAAATATAATAAGCTATCTTCATGACTTCATGATGCAAAAAGACATTTAAAAAAGTATTTATGAGATTAAAAAGTATATGACAAACACTGGCAAAATCAGTATTATTTGTAATCTACTCAGACAGGGACATTTTTTTTAGTTCTTGCACTTAATGTGGCAATAAGAAACGGCTTTTCAAATATAAATCATGCAACAACACTGTCACTCTGCCCGTCATTAGTCCCAAAAAAAAGTCCCATAAGCTGAACCACCATGCAATTCTCATAACGAAGTCTGTGTCAAAAAAGCCGTTCTCAACACCACAGCACAGAATTTTAGTCAGCATGGTGAAATTTTATGCAAGAATCTCTGTCTAGTGCAATTCTATGCCAGAAAGAGTTGACTTTTACATCTGCCATAATGATTACCTGGAGCTGCAATGCATCACGGAGACAGGCAGTTTGCTACTGCTTTCTTCTACTTGGCTTTGAGATGTTGGTGCTGGATGGCAGAACATATATATATATATATTTATATATATCTTTTTTGGTGGGACTTGAACAGATGCTGCTGCTCTTTCCACATAAAGTCTCATCACTTGGAGAGAACTAAAACGCACTGACAGTGTGTCACCTTTATGAATTATACAGTCATACATGCAGACATTTCTGAATCAGGTAAATACACTGAAAAGTAGTGAAATACTTAATACTCAACTACCAGTTTGGCATATGCATGTATGATCTTCTGTCTTTTTTACTCAGACTGGTTTTGGGTCTAGTTCACAGTCATCCTATAGTGATTTCCTTAAATACACTGGCATCTCACAAAAGACATGCCAAACCCAAGCTGTATGCTGTTAATAGCAGATAATCTCTGAGCTCTGAGCTTTCCTAATAAACTGCTCTTTAGTACTACATTATGCATCGCCTCACCTTTGCCTGCTAACAACAGTGCAAACAAAACTTTTAGAAGTAATTAGAACAAGTTAGAGATGATTTTTCGAGTCCCTCGGTAAGGATTTCTAAAGATTAAATCTCTCTTAACCCACTCCATAAACACAAACGATAATAAAGCCAAAATCAGATTTTGGTATCTACAGCCCACAGTTTCTATCCCTATCCATAAGAAAGCTGCTTAGCCTTGGCAGCTAGCGCACATGTGAATTACTCCAGTGGTAACTGAGTACAAAAAAAAACAAAAGAAAAACCCATCTGAGCTTACTCGTAACTGAGCTGTTATGAGCTCAATAAATAAACAGGAAGAAACAATGAAAATGATTTACAGTCATAATTACTAAAGGCCACAAGATCCAACAGTTTTAAGTAGCCCTTTCATCATTAATAGGTGAGTTGATCATATGCTATTGCTGCTGGGAGTTTACACAGCTTCAATAACTATCAAAATTCTCCCTCTATTCAGATCTATGGCTAAATCCCAGGTGAGTGACAGGTGCCAGCTACAGGGCTGTTAGGAGAGTGTTTGTTGATATAACCGTGTTTTCCTCTCTTTGAGCGACTGATCTGCAAAGGTACACATAAAGGCCCTCCTTCAGCAATGTACACAGAGCACTTCGAAAGGAGTACATAAAAATGTCCCCCCCCCCCCCCCCCCCCCCATTAAACAGTGTGGAGGGGGGGATGCAGTGGGAGTCATGGGGGGAGGAGGAGGAGGAGGTTCGAGGGGGACTCAAACAAATGCTGGAGAGTGGCAAGTTTGCATTTGCCCATACCAACAAGCTCCTATCTCATTAACAAACCGCTGAAATAAAAGAGTGCTTTTTTGGCTCACAGCTATAAAAAAAATTATCATAGTGATGATGTTCCTCAGCCGTCAACAGAGCTGTGATAACGTTGTTTGATGATGACTTTCCCATGAATGTTAAGCAGCCGCTGCGGCAGAGGAAAGGAGCTTATCAGCGCCTAATGCCCATCTCTAATTCCTGCCCTTCTTGAACTAGCCATTTTCTAACAGCGTTAACTGTCAAATTTACATCCCGTCTTAATGCCACTAAAGAGTACGGGGGATGAAGAGTAAATGACAGCAGTGTAATGAGGAAGGCAAGGCATTCCTTCTCCCACTTTCTCTCCCCTTCTCTTTCTCTAAGGAGAAGGAGATTTCCACAATATGGGGGCTTTTTCTGCCATGATGCCGTGATGGAGAGCTTACCTGTGAACTTACTGCAGGTGTGTGTGAGCTTAATTAGTACTGGGCTCTTTTGTGAAGGAAGGGAGGAAGAAAGAGATTTATTTTTCACTGTACCGCAAATACATGGCATCCAAAATATTCTGACAATGAAGCACATGTGCCTTTAACACAGAGAAAGCAAATGAAGAGCAGTTGCTTGAGAAACTAAAGGACAAAAGGATCTATTTGGACTGAAAAATTGCCACTGCCAACAAAGCAATCATTTTATTATGACAAAAGGAGGCCAGTAGGGCATTTTTAGAAAACAGCATGACTAGAAATCACATCATATGTTGGATTTCCACTGAATCTTTAGTAAAAGATAGACATCCACATCTCAGATCTCTTCTACCAGACCTCTTTTACATGTTGTTTTATTAGACTTTTGGTGCACAGTGCACATAATGAAACAATGCAATGAATTACATCAGTATTTTGATTCAGCACATTTGTTATCTTGGAAATAGCCACTTTAATTTCCTGTTTCTAAATTGGCATTTTGTGCAATAAGTCAATTAAAAATTGAGAACTGTTGCAGGAAACAATCACTTCTGACATTCAAACACAGTAATGGGAAAATTGCCACAGCATCATTATGAAAACAAATTTTGTTTTAAAGTAATAAGCGATAACCTTTGAGATACGTGTATATATATATATATATATATATATATATATATATATATATATATATATATATATATATATATATATAGATATATAGATAGATATAGATATAGATATATATAGTCCTAGAACAGAGAGC
>VUQI01046874.1:0-13110 GCA_015106735.1 Paratilapia polleni | reverse complement strand
GGTATGAAATTAGATGACCAAGACAAGCCATGGGCACCTCATTCAGTTTGCCAGGCGTGTGTGGAAAACCTCCGAGCACGGACTGAGGGAAAGAGAAAGAGCTTGGGGGTTTTGGTATTCAATGGTATGGAGGGAGCCACATAATCACTTTGATGACTGCTGCTTCTGTTTAGTCCATATTTCTGGACACAGTTCCAAAACTAAATCATCTATCAGTTCCCCTAACCTGCCATCAGCAATGAGACCTGTACCACATTCAGATGAAATACCACCTCCCATTTTTACTGGCTTAGTTGATGAGAGAGAAGAGTCTGATCATGTTTTGTCTCCAGATGCTCAATATTCTAGTGATGAGGACTTTGAAGATCCATCTTCTAGTAGCTCATCTCTCCTCCAGTTATTCACTCAGCCACAGTTAAATGACTTAGTACAAGATTTGGATCTGCCAAAGGAAGCGGTTGAGTTGCTTGGGTCTAGGCTCAGTGAGAAAAACCTCCTGGCTCCAGGAACCAAATTTTCTTTTTATAGGCATCGTGAGAAGGATCTTATTCCATTCTTTGAAATGGATGATGACTTTGTTTGTTGTGTTGATGTTGAAGGTCTTTTGGGTGCAGTGGGTTGTGAGTACGATGCAGATGAGTGGAGGCTGTTCATTGACAGCCTAAAATGTGTCCTACTGCATAATGGTAATTATTTTTCATCTGTGTCAATTGGTCCTTCTGTCCAGTTAAACGAAACCTATGATAATATGCAAATTATGTTGGAGAAGCTGAACTACAATGAGTACAAATGGACCATATGTGAAAAAATTTGCAATTTGTGACAAAACTGTACGTGATTGAATATTTTTATTGGTATTTTTAAACTCAGCATCACTGAATTAAGTAATATCAACTATTTTCTGGAAAAGAGCAGAAATTTTATTTTTTGATGCAGGGAGGTGTGAACATTAAGGCTGCACACAAAAAATATTAGATGTACTAACTCCTAGGCTGTTGAATAAATAAAAGTCAATATTATATAAGAATAAGGAAATAAGTTCAAGTTTAAATTTAAATTTGGTTTTCTCAGTTTCTTTTCTTCAGTTTAGTTTCAGTTAGAGCAGATTTGCTCTTGTCAGTTTTTGCTTTTATCATTTGGTTTTAGTTTTTATTCTTTTCAGAATTAGTTTTAGTCTCAGGTATTATAACACGATGTGTATTTGTCAGGAGCACAACTTAAGAAGTTCTGAACAGGTGTTACAAGTTGTGAAAGCAGTTGACTCCACATGCATTTTAAGTTGGCGAATTTGAACAAACTAACAAAGACAAAAACTGAAGATATTTCAAGTTATTTTATTAGGTTTTGTACATGCACAAACACATCTAGTTTTAGTTTGTTGTGTAGTCCTAATTAGCCATTTTACTGAGGCTTGCTAGTTTAGTGTTGGTGATGTTTCTGGGTGGTTTTAATCTGTAGAGCTTCCTGTTCACAGACTCTTGCAGTTCCCATATTGATTTGTGTGGTTTCCAGTTAGGAAGCTTTCTGTTGCTCCTAACAAGAAGTTGGCACAAAATTTAGCCTCGCAAAGTTTCCTTAAGAATTACAGCCGTTTCTGAGTGGTGTAGATGAGTGATGACCAGCACGGTTGTACTGAAAAACAACAGAGTAAACCAGCAGAGTTATATAACGGTGTAGTCTGGATGTGGCTGCAGGACAGTAAACCACACAAAAATACACTGAGGCTACATTTTCACAGCCCAGTGTTGCAGTTATGAATGCATTTATAATTTATAGCAGTATTTTTTAAAGTGACTCACTGCACTCTTGCTTCATCCATCCTCTCTGTCTCACAGCGGCAGCAGAACGCCCTCAAGTATGTGACTGAGGAGTGGGCGTCCATCGAATATGAGCTGCTGCGCGAACGAGGCCTCTGGGGCCCGCCGATTGGCTCTCACCTGGACAAGTTTATGCTGGAAATGACAGAGGGGCCCTGCCGAATGAGGAAGAAGATGGTGCGCAACGACATGTTTTACATCCATTACCCTTACATCCCAGAGACAGAGACAAACACCAACTCAGCACAGGTACTCAGCTTTAAGTCTGGATTTGTATGTTCTCACGAACCCCTGCAGCACCTATAGCAGATATAGTAAATTTTCCTTTCAGGAATGACATTAACAAGTGGAATTAAAACCTAAACTGCATCTTTTCTACAGTCAGGAGGTCCCTCGTTCACTGTATGAAGTGAAAGATGATAAAGTTTTCTATATTATCTCCATCTTCTCCAGTTTAATTGCCAGAAAGAGACTTAAATTAAATTGAGTTCAATTCAGTTAAACTGATCTCTCATGCAGAGTAAAATTAAATGACACGAACATGAAGAGTTTCTGAAAGATGCAAACATGCAGTCTTCATTGGTTTGTGTTCCCATTTTTAAGCCTGAAGATTAGCATTTGGGCCGTGGCCATCTTTTTCTTTTTTCTTTCTTCCCCCTCTCTCTCAGGCACGACAAGTAAGGGGTTGATCTGATTGTGAAAGTCGGGATGCAGCAGGCAGTAGCTACACTGCAAAGCATGCTCCCCTTTTTCATCTATTTTACAGTAAATGAGGCCATAATTTCTAAAATTACCATCATGTTGTTTTCAACAGGACTTGAAACTAGTAACTGAGGCCATAAAAACCATCAGGAAATGTTTACTGAGCTCATCAAGTGAGCAGGAGGGTCCCTTGATTTACACAGAAGATTTAAAGCACTTCAGCACTGGCTTTAGTTTTTAAACCCAGAGGCTACATCTACATTATATGGACCAAAGTACTGGGCCACCTAAAAATTACACTGACAGGAGCTGCTTGGCCATGGAAATCCATACCATGAAACTCCCAGCACGAAATTTTTGTGCTGATGTTAATGTCTGCAGCATCCCCACTTTCTCAGTCAGAGAGGGAGGGAGACAGAGAGAGAGAGAGAGAGAGAGAGAGAGTCAGCGCATGTTGACGGTCATTGCTTTATGGTGGCAGGAAAGAAGCTGTTCCTGAGTCTCTTTGTCCTTGAAGGACCTGTAGCACCTGCCACAGGTCAAACAGGTGAGAACCAGGATGATGTGAGGGGTCCTTGAAAATGATCTTGGCCCTGCCGAGGCAGTGGGAGGTGAACAAGTCCTGTAGGGAGGATGATGATATGCTGAAGCCTCCTCCTATCTGCTTGAGTGCAGCTCCTGTCCCACACTGTGATACAGTATGTCAGCGCGCTCTCTATGGAGGAGCGGTAAAAGGTCACCGGCAGCTTTTCACCCAGGTTGTTCTTCCTGAGCACTGTGAGGAAGTGATGGCGCTGCTGTGCCTTTTTCATGACCACTGTGGTGCAGTCCAGGAATTTGAAGACTGGGACCCTCTCCACACAGTCACCACTGATGTACGCTGTTCTTCCTGAAGTCAAAGATGTATCACGCTCAAATTCAGTGAGCTCTTTAGAATGACCCTTTCTTTCACAAATGTTTGTAAAGGCAGACTGCATGGCTAGATGCTGGATTTTATACATGTGTGACAATGGGACACATAGTGTAACTTTTATATACGCTAAAATACTCATGTTAGATGTGGATATCTCATGTCATATGTCATGAGCATGACAAAACATGCGCCAAAGCAAATATTATTATTTTACACCCGCAGGTGTTCATTGCCACTAACGCAGTATAAGTGCATACACACAAATTTAAAAACTGGTGGGTCGAACTAAGCAGCCAAGCTCATGAACACATACTGTATATCTGACTTTGAGTGCAGAAACCAAAGGAGGAACTTGCCCTCTTCTGATTGGTTACTTTCAAGGCAATTATGTGTGCAATCTCCTTCAGTTACAGTGAGTTACACCGTGGCAGCGTCACAGTGAGAGTTTGAGAGTCAGAGTTTGAAATACAGCCAAAGTAAAACTCAGAGAGCAGAGAGAGGAGGCAGAAATTATGCCTTAAATAAAACTTGCCTTTAAAAGCAAGCAAGCAAAGTAAAATAACAGTTGTATTGGGACAAACATCTGTTTGAATACAAAAATGTATTTAAAAAAAAAAAAAACACGGGAAAGAAATTCAGTTCTTTTTTATGAATAATTTCCTCCTTGGTGTCTGTAACCTCAGCCAATCCCCTGCAGAGTAGTAAACACTCCTTAAATAGAGCTCTTGGATGAGCTCATCGCTGCCATGTGAGGCAGTGACACCAACAGCCGATGGCTCACTTTTCCTATCACCGCCAAGACACATTTAGCTTTGTTTGCTCTACAAATAATTCCTCCTCTCTGTTTGCTAGCGGGTGCCTCTCTCCACTCCACAATCATTTATTTGGTCACGAAGATACAGAGAAAGCTTGCAGGCATTCCCAGCTTGGTTACATTTTTCATTTCACAATTTTGAGCATTTAGCTGACTGACTTAGTGTTTGCCTGTCTGTCAAAAGATGAAATAATCCAACAGTGCAGAAATGGAGACAAAGATGCCCTTTAGGAGTTCAGATTAAGAGTTCATGAACTCTTTATGAAGAGCCTCTTCAGATCCCTTCTGGAGAGAATTTAATTAAGTCCAAATTCCCTGCGGCTTGATTCCTAATATATAATTTAATCATGCTCGAGGAGCAGTTACAGCTTGATAAAGCCCCATTCTTGTGCCATGCACTTGAATACCATTGCTAGTCATTTGCTTTTTAAGTGTTTGAGCTCATTATTTTTGGCTTGCCTGGCTTCCTTGAGGCCATGATTGGAGCAGATGTCCCCCACTGAAGATTTTTCCATTTGATTCCTCTTAAATGCTGGTTAGAAACAACCGAAAACACATAAGGGTATTTTAAAATGACCCATTAGTTCAATTCAGTTCAGTTTTATTTAGATAGCAACAGTTCACAACAAGAGTTATCTCAAGGTGCTTTATATAGTGAGATACAGACCTTACAGTATTAGAGCAGGAACACCAGCAATCAGACAGTCACCTGTGAGCAGCACTTGGTGGCAGCGGGAGCCAAGAACTCCCTTTTAACAGGATGAGACCTCCAACACATCCAGGCCCAGAGAGGGGCAGCCATCTGCTATGACCAGTTGGGGGTGAGAGGAAAGAGAAGAGAAAAAAATGGAGCAACAGGAGAGAAAAAAAAACAAAAAACTTTGACTTTAACAAGCAAAACACTTTTATACCAGTGGACTGCAGTATAATTCCAGTATTTGCTTTTATAAAAGGTGCCTGTTGGGGTGTTGGGCTGTTGAGCAGGTGACCGATATGCGGGAAGGCTAGTGCAAGGACCCGGGTTCAATTCCACCCCGGGCCATTTCCTGCTCTCTGTCCTTCCCTTCCTGTCTGCTCCACTGTCCTGTCATATAAAGTCATATAATAAAGGCCAAAAAAATTAATCTGGGGGAAAAAAAGGTGCCTGTTAGAGAAAATAGAGTCAAACTTTCAAATTCAGACGTACCTCCAATATGTAGCTCAAATAAACAGTGCTTTTGATTCAAAAGGAATGTTTCTAATGCTAGCTGAATTAGCCCCACTGCATAGAGTTTGCTGTAGGCATGGTTGAAAAAGTTAAGCTAATAAAATTAACTTTCTTCCGCCATTTTTAAAAAAATTGTTGCATAAATGATGCGTCATAACTAAGAATAAAACTGTCCTTTCACTGCTTTCAGAAAAGGGAAAAAAAGCTTCCAATGCAAAGGTTATGGTGTTGAAATGATCCTTTAAATTGTACCCAAAACCTTTAAGCTGTTGCTCCAAATTACAGTCTAGAAATTTGTCTGTTCTTTGTTCGTTTTTACATTTAATTAAAACCCCCAAGACCTTAGCATTGAAATAAAGGTGTATGTGCTATCATGTGGATTTGAGCACAGTACAGGTTGGTGGTTTGATGGAATAACTCCCATGTGAGATATTAAAAGAGTCATATCCTGGTCTCTTTACCTTCTCCAGCCCTCCTCTCCCCCTCTGGTGCCCCTTGTACCTTCACCTCTGGTTGGGGTCCTTGACTGTACCAAGGTACCTTCCTGATGTCCTAATGGGAAAAAAAAATTGGCTCTCTTTGATGCGTGGTGTGACTGCATGAGAGTAACAAACATGTTGTTTTTAACCATGTGAGTCTGACTCTGTGTGTGTGTGTGTGTGTAATTATGGCAAAATGTGGTCCAGGAGATACCCACTGTAGCAGGACTGAGCACAAAGGTGACTTAGGCAGGTTTTAAATGTCCATCTGTCTGTGGACAGATTCTGACAACACTATAATGTGGCAGCGGTGCAGGATGCAGTCAGAAAACTACAGTGGAAGACCAGTCAGTGATGCTGAGTGCTCTGTAATAATGTAGTAATTACTGCACAAGTACCCTCTAACTAGCACCTGATATGCCATTTGGTTTTATTTTTACCACTGGGAGTGGAAAAATGAAGCACCAGTGCTTCAGTAAGCAGGGTGCCTGTGCATCTGAATCTTAAAATGTCTTTTATTTCTCCACTTGTAGCAACTCTGACAGCACCTGTTGCACAGGTTGAACCACCTTGTTACTTTACTGTATTACTGCAGTAAGCTTCTGGCCTATTTGATGTGGGCTTCATTGAAACTCTTGTCCTGCAGAAGCCATGCAGTTAAATATTGGATTTATATTTGCCTTCATGCTTCTAATATCAAAGCAGGATCTATGAGCATCCTTGTTTCAGACTAACTGTGTGTTTATTTGAGCTTTGGCTTAAAAGACATTTGTCCAAACAAATTCAAGGAAGAAAAAATGTGGGTGTTTGCTGTCCCTGTACGTATATTTTCTTGTGACTTTGTAATTACAATGTTTGAGAGTATAAATTCATTATGTACCAAAGGAAGAATAAATATTAGTCGCAATATATTTTGTGTTTTTACACTAACAGAGGCAAAAAAAGAGACTTCAAAAGTCCAACCAAAGCATCATGCATTGCCACACAGTGTCACCACCTCCTCTCCTCCCTCTCCAGAAGCCTCTGCGTTACCGCCGAGCAATCAGCTACGACAGTAAGGAATACTACATGCGTTTGCTGTCTGGAAACCCCGGCATGTACCAGCACTCTGTGGAGCACAGCACCGAGGGAGAGACCACACATCACGAGCCGGAGCACGGAGAGGACACCATCGCCAGAGTCAAAGGTAAAGAGGCAACACCGAGGCACTGATGCTGTGAGATGTTCTTGTAACTTTGAAAAGTTTAATGAGGTCACAACCTTATTTTCCCACTCTGGATAAATATGTGAAGCTGTTTGAACAAAAAAGAAATTCTCAAACTGAGTAAGATTCACAGAAAAGTTATACAGGCCAGTCTTTCTAGTGTTTTGTCTTCTGAATGAATTAAAAATTTCAGTCCTGCTTCATGGCATGATTTATTTCTATATAGAGTTAGGAGGTGTGTTACCTTCCTCTATCACTGTGTTTGTACTGTGCTCCTCAGGCCTGGTGAAAGCTCCTCTCAAGAGGTCTCGGTCCACAGCGGATGGTGCAGATGAGGACAGTCAGGATCAGCTTCAGGAGCAGGTGTTAGAGTCTGGAGGCCCTGAAGAGGAGCAGAGAACCGACAACACTTCCCTGCTGAGGCTACTGGAGGAGGGGGAGAAGGTCAGAAAGATCGATGTGTATAGGAGTGGATAATTAACAGAATAGTACATTCATAGTGTCTCCTAATGCAGTTTCATACCTGAGAGATTCCTGCACTACAAACTCGGGGTGGGGTATTTCAAGCAAAAATGCTGTTCAATAATCGCTGTGAACATTTTGACTATTTTTCAAATGACTGCGCATAGTTGTGGTCGACGTGTAACATGCTACCTTAAGGAAGTTTGCACTGCATCTCACCACACCAATCACACTTTATCAGTCTGGCCTCTGGTAGTAATTTAGCCTCTGGTGAGAGACCCATGTAAAGTGAAAAAACAGCACACAGGAAACAAGCACAAGCAAACTGCATCAGAAGTCAGAGATGACAGAAACTATTTCTGTCATCTCTGAAGTTTGACATCTCAAGTTAATTTGTCCACTGTTATTCATTTTATTTATGTGATGCAAAGTACTGCAATTGGTGTCCGGTCCCAGGATCTGCTCTCATAAAAAGTCCTCTTAAATGAGAGCCTTGTCACACTCACAGGCACTATATATAAGACATGATCTCCTAGTCTGAAAAGTGAAGCCAATGCAGAAGTGCCTTAAATCCGCATTCTTTCCAATGATCAACAGGGGGCTGATCTGAGTCTGGCTGTATAGAAGTCTATGTGAAAATTGCCCATGTTGCTCACTTGATTTAATTCCTTAGCAAACACCTTAATATTGAGTTTATGGTCACAATCGTCATTTATTTCATAAATTGTGGTTCCATTTAGAGTAAAACAGACAATGAAGCAGGTTAGGATTCAGGGCATGGCACCTTGTGCTTGACATCTCACTGTCATATGTTTCTTGGTTTCTCAGGCAGATCCATCCCTTGCTCATCATGTCCAGTTTCATAACACCCAATACAGGTGATGTCATGGTGGCTACATCTGTCTTTTATATACAGTCTATAAGTACACCGCAAAATTAGTGGTTTTAGTTCTTGTATAAATAATTAGATGAATCAACTTTACTTGAACATGAAAACATGAAAATGTGACTATAATAATAATCTTCATCTTAAAGCAAAACTCGCCTTTTTGTGTTGACCCGAAAGTAAGAAGGCATCTGATAAAGCCATCATATACATATATATGTATATATATATATATATATCCATACGTCTAATATTCTGAGACCTAGGTTCACTTCCACTCTGGAGATCTCAGATCACTTGTGAAGAATTTTTATGCAGCTTTTCAGTGATTTCAAGGAGAACAAGGGTAAATGCAAATGTTATAGATATGAGATATTCCCCAGTCTTGACATTTATTAACAGCAGGGCATTCTTGTAATTCTCTGACCTGCATTTTAAAGTTTGCCAAACAGATTGAAGATATAAATCCAGGTGGTCACCGAGTCAGTTTTTTTGGTGCTAAACAAAGACTGTGTATAAAAGATGGGCATAGCCACTGAGACATTGACTATTGGTTAGTCAGGTCCTGCAGTGAATCCAAATAGCATACCCTGGTTTATCCTCCTTTCTAATAATAATCTAATAATGACGGTAATTTACAAAATTAATTTGTATTATTCATAATGATGGGCAATAGAGCCCATAGTGTGGGAAAGTGGGTTTTTTTTTTAGGTCAAAGAGTAGGGGAACCAGGACCTGTTTTTCCCATAGACTCCTATACACACTGGTCTTTTAGCAGGAGTCGCCCCCTGCTGGCCATTAAAAAAAGCAGGTTTAGGGCATTCCTGCTTTGGCTTCATTTTTCAAACTCAGATGCTATGTCCAGTTAATAAAGTGAACGATGCCAAATAAGAGACCTCCTTTAAACATGGAACCAAAATGATACTGTTATTTAAAAAAAATAAGTGAATCAAAGCTATTTAAGAAGCAGTTAGTCCGATCATGAATTACTTGTATGACCACTATATTCGACTGAGTCTTGCTTTTGAGATCTTTTCTTTTTACAAAGAGGCCATGGCAGTTTTCCCTCAGGAAAGTTAATTTATTGCATTTTCTTAGCTTTCTGGGCACATGTGCCTTCAAACCAACTACTGCTGTAGCACTGAGCACTGAGCAGCTCAGCTGGAGGACCTGGGGATCAAAGATTTTTACACAAAGCTACTTCACCAACGTACTCATTTACTTGTTCTTTGTGCATTTTTGCCCAGAGGAATTTGACCTGGGGACTTTTCATTACTTAATTGACCTCTCTAAACTTCGGCTAATTAGCTATTGCTCATTTGTCACATTCACTGTTCCAGATTCAGCACATGTACCGCTGTGCCAGAGTGCAGGGTCTGGACACAAGCGAAGGTCTGCTGCTGTTTGGGAAGGAGCACTTCTATGTCATCGATGGCTACACCATGACCGTGTCCAGGGAGATCAGGGACATCGACACGCTGCCACCCAAGTAGGTCCACGCCTCTGTATCTGTCACTCACCTGTACGGAGCAGACAGAGGACACAGCAGCTATACTTTTTTTTCTCTGAATAAAGGATGACATCATTCCTCTGGACGCTGCAGTGGAAGTTTCTGCTGCTGGGATGATGTAATGCTGCTGATGGAGCATGCGTTGTGAAACTCGGCAAAGCTTTCTACATATTTATCTTTTTATGGAACTTGTTCAGCCTTGTTCCTTTGAGATGCTGTTGGAAAATAACCAAAAAAGGGAGGGGAAAAATGAGCAGATGTCTCCTAGTCTTTGTCATGTGTCCCTCGGGTGTTTTGGTGTTTTTTTACCCCCTCCTTAGCTTCCACACAGTCCTGTACAGGCAAAGCATTTTGTCCTAAAGAGCTGAAATGATAAACCAATTAGCTCAAAATTTAATCAACATGCACACTTTCCTTCTTTGTTAACTGAGTGCTTTTTGACTTCCACTCAGTTTTGTCATTTTTAAAGCAATTTAAAGATGCACTGCCCTGCTAATTTTTTCCATTATATGTTTACATATTCATTCATTCTCAGCCATGTCATGGGAACATAATCCCTGTTCATGATGGGTAAAATTTAAAGTGAACGAGTTGAGTGGATCATTGTTTCTTGTCCAGTATGCATGAAGCCATCATCCCCAGAGGAGCGAGACAAGGCCAGAGCCAGTTAAAGAGAACCTGCAGCATCTTTGCCTACGAAGACATTAAGGAGGTTCACAAAAGGCGCTACCTGCTGCAGGTCAGCATGCATGTATCTTACACACACACACACACACAGATATGCTCAGGCACTCATCAATACATGCATCATTACATGCTTTATTTCAATATGCGAATTGAGAACAGAATTACACTGAGTATTGAGTAGCTTATAGTGGATCTACTATGTTTTTCCTTTTTTTCTGTCATATACATACTATTAAAATATTAATACTATTAAACATGGCCAGAGTTTAAAATAATCAGGTAAGCATCTGTATAAATATTTCTTGTGAGGCAAAAAAAATCAGGCTTCAAACTGCTCTAAATGCTCAGTTTCTGGCAGTTTTTTTCTACTCTTGGCTTTGTATGATGTCAGTGAGGGGATATCTGGTAATATGGTCATCTTAGTGAAACATCTCTGACAGACTTTAATAAGGGCAGATAAACAGAAGTAGGCTGGCTTAAAGGGAGGGTGGAGGGAGCTTAAACGACTTGTTTCAGACAGGATGAATTGAGGGGCTTCACCAAGGTCCGGTATAAGATAAATAAGGATTATTTTGAAATGTGAATCATGCTCTCTGGAGTCCAGGAATAAAAATATGCAGCTGTAAATAAATATAATAATTCACCTGTAACTGTTTTGGGCTAAACATAAATGTCATGTGTGTCGTCGTCTTCTTTCAGCCCATGGCAGTGGAAGTCTTCTCAGCAGATGGGAGAAACTACTTGCTAGCCTTCCAGAAAGGGGTTCGCAACAAGGTTTACCAAAGGTACTGACTGCATATATAAATACAGCACCTGCTCTGCAGCTGCTTCTCTCATATTTCAGTAACAGAAAGAATAGTTTCAAAAGAACTATTGTCATTAAAAAAGTTTTTCACGTCTTTTCAACCCTCAGAAATTTCAAGTTATCCTTCGTTACTGTTTACTAAAGAGTCAGTGCAGTGTTATTTTACTTTTAGTGATAATTTGGTTTTACTGAAGAGCAGTGATCAGCAATGATTCAGTCTGGATTCTGGGTCTCTGTGGAGAAGAGAGATTTTCCAAAGATTGCTGCTGTGTGATATTAAAATTAAATCCTCAAAGAGGAGCTAACGTGGTGCTCATAAAAAGTCTTTTCACCACAGTATTTCTTTTCTAATGTATTCTCTGTAATGCCATTTTTGTCAGGTTGCATTGGGTTATGTGCATTGTAAAGAAATCTATAAATGTTGCTGTTTGATTCCTCCAGGTTCTTGGCAGTGGTGCCCTCACTGGCTGACAGCTCTGAGTCGGTTTCAGGCCAGAGGCCCAACACCAGCGTGGAGCAAGGGTACACCCATCTTTATGTTATATTTTATCACACGCAGAGTTCTCTATGAGCAACTTTTTAATTCCACGATTTTGGATGCTATGAGATGATTAATACAATGTGCTGATATTCTGATTTATTGCCCTTTTTTAATGTTAAGTAAAAATAGTAGTAGATCTCTAAGATATTTCAACTAATCATCCTCTGTCCTGGATTCTGTCAGATCTGGACTTCTCAGCACGCTGGTTGGCGAGAAATCAGTGACTCAAAGATGGGAGGTGAGAACCTAAATTTTTTTAGGTTTAACCTTTCTAAGTTTAACCTTAGGCACAATGCAAAGAGCTTCACTTGTATTGGCTCTTCCAAATCTGAACCTCACCAATCTGTGCGTGTGTTTTTGCATGTGTGTTCTGATCTCCAGCGAGGAGAGATCAGTAACTTTCAGTACTTGATGCATCTGAACACACTGGCCGGACGGTCCTACAACGACCTGATGCAGTATCCGGTGTTCCCCTGGATCCTGGCCGATTACGACTCAGAGGTGCCTGAAGATTTTATCTTCTGTAGTTTAATTTTTCTGTCTAAACTACAGAAAATAACATAGTTTTCAGATCACTACCAATGGGATGGGTGTGATGAACTCATGGATGTTTGTGTTGCTTTGGATCACCAGGAGCTGGATCTGAACAACCCCAAGACATTTCGTAACCTTGCCAAGCCGATGGGCGCCCAGACTGACACCCGCCTAACACAGTACAAGAAGAGGTACAAGGACTGGGAAGATCCCAATGGTAAGACCCCAGAGAGAAAGAGGAGTTTGCAGCATAATTTGTGTTGTTCAACAGTGTTGTTTATTATAATGTTGGGTTTGTTTGCATGCAGGTAACCAGTCCAATCTTGCAGCCATTGGCTGTTATCTGATGACAGTTTAGTTTATTATGAGTGATTCTTTTTTTCTTTGTTCTTTTTTGTAAACAATGACTGGCAATAGGAACAGGAAGTCTCGAACTGTTAAACCTTAAACCTTAAAAGACCTTCAGCATCAACACAACAGACAAAGTCATCATCCATTTCAAAGAATGGAATAAGATCCTTCTCACGATGCCTATAAAAAGAAAATTTG